>PVHX01015986.1:0-44765 GCA_004024805.1 Geosciurus inauris
AAATAAGTCAGGTTTGATAGAAAACATCAAACTCCTTTAGGATCTGACTGATCAGATGTCAATAACCCCAAAGAGATAAGCTCATGGGTTTTCTTTTCAAAATTCCCTTGTATAGTATACTTTTCCTGATTTGCCTCCCCGTGCCATGTCTGTTCAAATTTATTCAATCTTAAATCCAGCAGGTTTCTAATCAGACATTCAATCAGCTTCTCCTCAGGGATCTTCGGATTCTCAAGGAGGACAGTCACTGACCTGCAACTGTTTCCTGAGACTCTACTCCGGCATTCCTGGCTCCTGCCTTCACATCTACACTCAGGGAACTGGCCCCACCAGCTGGCAATGCTATAGCTGCAAGGCACCTTTCAGACTTCTCATCTTGGGAGACCCTAACCTTTGGGGACTGGGTGCTCTACCTTCTTCCCCGACCCCCCATCCTGCTCAACAGACGTTGCCCCAATTCCGCTCAAAGCAGCCAGAAGAGCCGATGTCGTCCACTTTCCCATCCTTATAAAATCAAAAATGGGGGAATGTAAGGTAAAAAACAGCCCTTTTGTAATTAAAAGCCCAAGGCAGTTCCTGCCCCAGGGGGTTCTGCTCCGGAATCTTCCACCTGGGAGACAAAGCCTAACTGCTCAGGTTAGCACATGAAAAGAAGACTGCGACTGCTTATCTGCCCCCAATTTTAAAGTGACCAATCCCTAGCTCGCCACTCGGTTTTGTAGTGGGCTCTATAAAATCCCTCCCATGCATCCCCTCTCTTCTTCTTTCCTCTTTCCTTCGCCTGGGCACCCACTCCCCTGAATAAAGGATTTTCCTGGCTGCATGAGGTGTCCGTGTCTGGCTGGCCGATACCCTAACAGCTATAATATAATCCCATTGCTATTACTGCTACAAATTACATCTTTGTATATTGAGTGACTCTTAACATAAATGTATATTGTTTTATGCACTTGAGTCTTAAACCATATAGGAAAAAGAAAGAAAAAAGAGGAGTTACAAACCAGAAGTACAATATTAGCTTTTATGTGTACCTCTGTACTTTCACTGGTGTTTTATATTGCTTCATATGGCTTTGAGTAACTGCCAGGTGTCCTTTTATTTCATCTTGAAGGAATTCCTTCAGCATTTCTTACAGGGTAGGCGTCCTAGTGATGAACTCCCTCAATTTTTTATTATCTGGGAATGTTTTAGTTTCTTCTTCATTCCTGAAAAATAGTTTTGCCTGGCAGATTTCTTGATTTATAGGTTTTTCTATCAGCATTTTAAGGGTGTCATCTCTCTTCCTTTTGGCCTCCATGTTTGCTGATAGGATTAGCAAACATTAGCTCACTTTGGTATATAAGACAAAATGCTGTTTTGTTGAGGATCCTCCCTTGTCTATGAATGAGACAAGTTGCTTCTCAAGTTCTACTTCCAAAATTTTTTCTTTGACTTTGTCTTTTGAAAGTCTGAATATAGTATATTATAGAATGGATCTCTTCATGTTTTCCTACTTGGAGTTTATTAAGATTTTCAGTTAGGTGAATTCAGGTTATTCATTAAATTTGGGGACTTTGGGGATTTTGTCAAATATCTTTTCTGTGCTGTTCTCCTTCCTCTTCTGAAACTCCCATTCTGCACATGTTGGAATATTTGATGGTGTTCCACGGATCTCCTAGCATCTGTGTTTGATCTTTTTTTTTCCTTTTTCCTTCTCAGACTGAATAATTTAAATTGAGCTATCTTCAATTTTGAGGATTCTTTATTCTTCCTGCTCAAATCAGCTGTTGAACCATTCTAGTCAATTTTTTATTTCAACTTCAATACTTTTTACTTCCAGAATTCCAGTCTGATTTCTTTTATATTTTCAATCTGTTTGTTAATGTCCTCCATTTCTTTAGACATAGTTTCCCTGTTTTCCTTTAATTATTTGTTCTATAGTTTTCCTTTAGCTCATGATCATAAAATCATTGATTTAATATATTTCTTTTAATATTCTCTTAATAGTAAAACCAGTGTCATGGCTTCCTCAGGGACAATTTCTGTTCACTTTTTTTCTTTTTGTATGTATGATTCCTTCTTGTCTCTGCAGATGTCACTTTTTTGTTGAGTATCATATATTTTTAATATTCTCATATGTAACTTTGGAAATCATGATCTCCTCTCCCCAGGGTTTATTGTTGGTGATTATTGTAGATTATAATTGTTTGATTCCTGAAGCTTCTGAATTTTTTGTAAAGACTTCTTTGTTGTTTTGTCACTACTAAAGTCTTAGTTCTGCTTGCTTAGTGGACAACTGGTGATTTATGAGAGATTTCCTTGAATTACTGACACTGACATAATGAAATACTCCCAGATTCTTTGCAAACTGGCTGTGTGTGGGCTCATTTAGTGCATGGCAAGACCATTTCCTATTCTTCCAGCTTGAGCAAACCCTAGAGATCAATCAGAGTTGAAAGTTAAGAGTCTTCCTCAATCTTTTCTTCGCATATGCTTCGTCCTGGTCATTTGTGAGGACTTTTAGATTCCCTGGTATATGTAAAGCCTTTCAAAGCCTTATTGACACACACATATCTTTCTTTAGGATCCTCAAAATATATCCAAACTATGCTGCTTTTACCATCTATTATCCCTGGCCCCAGGCAACTGCAGCTAGTATAATTGCCTTGTAAAATGCCATCCTAGAGGCGATTCTAGAAAGCTCTGAGGCAGGTGCAACAAAGGCAATCCCCTGGCTGAACCTTCAGAGAACCACCATACAGACATAAAACTGTAATTCTTTGAGAATAATACGTTTATCAGCAACAGGGCCTGCCATCCTGCTGGGAAGCAGTGGAACACTTAGGAGTTATTTTCTTTGTGAAGCATTCCCTTGGATGTTGCATTAGAGTCCAGAGTTTGTAAAAGTTGATTAGAATAAGCCAACTGAATTGTCGCTTTCGTGAAGAGACAGAGTTTTGGAGTTCTTTGCTATTTACATCACTCCCCTGACTTTCATTTTAATAGAACCACTGGCTGATGTGTTAAGAGAAATCTATAGGCAGAATTGAGGCTGGGAAGCCAACTGCAATAGTGAGATGAGACATAAGGGCACCTTGGACTGGGAGTGATGGAGGTGATAAGAAGTGATCAATTCCTGGGCATATTTGGGTGGTACAGCCCAGAGGATTTGCAGGTGAATTGGAATGTAAGCAATGAAAAATGTGGAGCTGAAATACATGGTGAACTGGATGGATAGATAGATTTGTCTTTACTGAGCTGTATTCCTGCAAAAGCCTTTTGATTGTTCTCCCAACCTCTGGGACCAATTTGATTGGTCTTCCTATCTCTGCTTCTTAGGATCCCTTTTCAACAGAGCAGCAAGAGGGAGTTTTTCAAAGCAAAGTAGGATTATGTGACCCCTCTGCTTCAGTGCTTCTGTCTCAAATTCTAACAATAGCCTGCAGAGCCCTGAAAAAGATTCCCTAGAACCTTTCTTTCCACATCTTCTAACTCACTGACTTTGTCCCAGCTCTGTTCCATGCTGGCCTAACTGCCATCTTTCTAACTCATCACACAAGCTTCTGCCTTAGGGCCTTTCCAGTTGTTTTCCCCAGTAGGCATCACTCCTCCTTTACTTCTTTATTTCTGTAAGTAAATGTCACTCTTGTGGAGATGACTTCCCTGACCACTCATGCTAGCAATCAGATTCAGCCCTCCAACTGCTCTGCCACTTCCTATTCCCTTCCTCTGTTGTATTTTCCCCACAATGCATCTTTGGTTGTTTCTTTATTTGATTGTTTTTCCCTCTGCTCACCCTTGCCCCATGGAATGTTGGCTCCAGCAGAATGGTACCACTGTTTTCCTTATGCTTGTGTCACCAGCACCTTGAACAGGACTTGGCAGGTAAGAGAGCTGAGTTAATATTTCCTGAGTTCACACATAGAGATATGCAGTTCCATGTAAGTGAGACATGATCAAGTTGTTCAGACAGTCACAGCTTAAGAAGGAAGAGAAACAAGTAAACTAGTAAATATGTTCATAGGTGGGTCCTATGTTCCAGAAGAGAACAGAAGAGAGATGTTGACAAAACAATCTCAAGACTCACTAAACCAACTCAGGGCCATAGAAATAAGGGAAACAGGCAGACTCCCTGCCTCATCAGAATGATTATTTTTCTATATAAGACATTGTGGGGCAAAAAGTCTCTAAGCCTTAAAATAATATTTGGAGACCAATATTCTACCATGCAGACACAGTTATAAGTCATACTATTTGAACTAATACACCATGCCTCTGTTTTCAAGTGAGCTGTACCACTAACCCACTGGGAAGTCTCAGGGTGGGACTGTCTCATTGACTCTGAAATGAAGGTGTTGGAGGAGATCTTTGTGGTAGTCTCCAGCTCCAACAGTCTGCAATATAAGCCAGAAACACTTGGTCAAAATGAGACAATATGCTTCCCAATATATTAAAACCAAGAATGTAGCAGTGACTTTATTTCTCCCAAGAGATTTTCAGACATCTCTACTTTGGTTCTTATTCTTTGGAATTAAGTCTAATGAGCAGATGGGATTTGAGCCATGAATATATAATAATCTAACCTTTGATATTACATTTTCTACCACTGGCTTCCTTGCATTTGACATATTTGTACAGGGTTTAGGAAGACTCTTTTCTGTTTTGCTTACAATAGATGCTAGAAAAATAGAGCCAAGAAAAAAAAGTACTGATCACTTGGCTCCATAGACTTCCATCAGTTTCTCAAGTAATTCTGAAAAATATTGCAGGCAGCTACACAGATAGCACAGAATATAAAGAGGCCCTCCATCTTAAAGATACACAGTCCTGGAGTCATGTTTTTATATGCTTTAATTTCAAATTGTGGTTTATTCACACAAAATCTATCTTAGAATAATTGTTATCAACTAGTAATGTAAAAACAATAGCACAGAGGTCCCTATCATTAAAAGACTTATAGACTGGCTTAAAATAGCAATCATTAACATTTTAAAGTAACATAATAATAAAGGGAGGGTGTTTTCTAATAGGTATGGGGTTTTTTGGGGGTTAACACAAATTTTCTAAAAATGGACGAGGGTGAAGGCTGCACATGTCTGTTAATCTACTAAAACCCATTCAATTGTCCAGTTTAGATGGATGAACTATATGGTAGGTGAATTATATCTCAACAAAGCTATTTGAAATAATTGTGCCATGCTAGGGACCTGCACAGTGGCTTGTGGGGCACTAAGATATAGCCGTTAGTTCTTTGCAAAGGAGAGGTAGGAGAAGATAGGATAGAAATGGCTCCACACTGAAGCCGGACTTATATATTCAACTACAGCCGCTCTACCATGTGTCTTATGCATTTCTTAAACTCAGCATGTTCAGATCCTAACAGTTGATCTCTCCTCCATGTGCAGGCTCCCCATCTTAGCTGACTGTGATTTCTTCATATTCTAGTTGCTCAGACAGTGACATTGGAGTCCTCTTTGAGTTTGTTTATTCTCACAGCCCACATCTAACCCATCAGCAAATGCTGTGTGCATATAATATTGTCTCCACCCTCAGTCCACACTTGGATTGCTGTGACAGGCTTCTCGCAGGTCTCGCTACATTCAACATTGACGGGGGCAAGCATGTTTGTGACTGGTGACCTGTGTGCCCACCTGCACCATAGCCTGTGGGGACTTCTGGCAACCCTGCCTCCTCAGCTTTGCTTCCTGCCTCAAGACCACCTAGCACCTTCCACACTCTGTCCTGCCCTTGTCCACTGTCCAGGGGAGCACTCAGGGATTTCCCATCCCCTAGAGACCATCAAAGTTCTTTGTTTAATGAGGCAGCATGCAGAAAGTTTGCACAGGACCATGGCCACTTCCAGGTTCTTCATGATATTCCCTAGTCTCTGACTCACCATCCTGAGTTGGCCTCGAACACTTTATGCCTCTCAGCTGAGCTCATAGCTCTGGGATCCCCACCCTCTTCCTCACTCCGTCCATTCTTGGCCTTGCCTGGCTCATCCCCTTCATCCTTCATGACACCAGTGCAGGAAAGGAATGAATCCATATCCTTTACCTACCCCATCCTCCCCGCCTCCCCCTCTCCAACCACCTGATACCCCGGGCTCAAACCAGGCTCTGCAGCACAGGCTCATCCCACGGCCAGCAGCTATCTTGCCTGTTCCAGCCACATTTTCAGTTCCCTTCAATTCGGAGTGACTCTCCTGATGGCACATCTGCCATATACAAAGAGTGCAGGCCTTCTGTGTGTGACAGTTCCAACCCCAGGTGTCCAAACAATAGTAATATTCCTCTATTCCAAAAGCTTTCTAAAAGACTGTCCTGCTGGACTGGAAGGTTGGCTTTACAGACTTATTTGTGTCTGGAATGTTGTTCACCTGCTGGGTTAGGTTACAATCCAACAAAGCCATAGAAGGGGAAGAGTTTTGAAAGCTAGAGCTATAAAAGTGTTAATAGTCACAGTACTGTAGTTACAACCCGGATGATCACAATGCAGCAAAGTAATCTGGAATCCAGAGAACTAGGGCCACTATCCTAGGAACTTTCACACATACTATTAACTAATAATCTCACTAATCTTCCCAAAAACCTCTCAGGCTAGCTAATATCACTATCCTTGTGTGGTATATAAGAAAGTCAAGGTTTCCTCTCCAGCTGGTAAAGGATGGCAGTAGAATGAGACTCGGGATCCTTCCAATTCCACATCTGCACTTCTCTGATAGGACCTTTTGCCAAAGCAACAGTGTCCTAGACACCTTCCTGGGGTCCTCTCAACAAGTAGGAAAGAGAAATATTCATCTAATTTGCAAGTGAGGCAATTCTAGAGTAGAGTGGGATATAAGCACCACACATACAGGTGGTACAAAGATGCTTCTTGGATACCTGAAAAACGAAAGGATCCTTTGGCCACCTGCACTCTGCCATCTAAATCTTCCAAGGATACAGAGCAGCTCCTGGATACATCTGAGACTTTCAGAGCCAGGAAGACCTCAGGACAGACCCTGATGTCCTGCCTCAGCTGGTGCTTTGTGTGACTGGCAGAGAAGGACTGGGATTCTCACTTGTACAGATGCCTCACTGTACTGGTCCATGGCTTCAAATACTTAGGACTCCAGGCCTGTGACTGGACAAAAAAGAAACATCACAGAGAAGAGGGACTGCCCACAATTAAAAGTTGAACGGGTGCTGATGGTAGAGAGCATCTGAAAGAGGTGCTGCAGAGCAAGCCAGGAGCCCCAAACCCCAACTTGAACCTGGGGTGTGTGTTTGTCAGCTTTTCATTGCTGTGACCCAAAATACCGGACAAGAGCAAATTAGAGCAGGAAAGATTTATTTTATCTATTGATTTCAGAGGTTTCAGCTCATGGTCATCTGGCTCCAAGGCAGAAACATGGTGGAAAGTCAGGGTGGAAGAAAGCTTCTCAGCTCATGGCAGCTGGGAAGCAGAGAAAGGGAGGGAAGGGTGAAGAGGTGGGATGAAAATACCCTTCCTAGCCAGGCGCGGTGGCTCAAGCCTGTAATCCCAGCACTTAGGGAGGCTGAGACAGGAGAATCGTGAGTTCAAAGCCAGCCTCAGCAATGGCAAGGTGCTAAGCAACTCAGTGAGACCCTGTCTCTACATAAAACACAAAATAAGGCTGGGGATGTGGCTCAGAGGTAGAGTGCCCCCGAGTTCAATCCCTGGTACCAAAAAAAGAAAAAAAAGAAAGAAAATACCCTTCCTGGGCAAACCCCAATGACCTACATCTTCCAGCCAGATCCCACCTCCAGCTATCAATGGATTTATCAAGAGGATTTAATCCACTGACAAAGTCACAGCCTTCATGTTCCAAACATTGTCCAAAAGCCCCACCTCTGAACCTTGGTACATTAGGGAACAAGCCTTCAGCATGAGACTTTGGGGGACACACTAAGACAGGGTCAGAGCCAGGAAGGAGAGGACAGGAGATGTCAAGCAAAAGGCCAGGCAGAGCATGATAGGACAGATTTAGCAGTCAAAGCAACAAGCAGCCCTTCTTAGGTTCAGACCGTTAATTAAGTGACATGGCCAAAAGAAGAGTAGCCAAAAGTGCCAGCTCCCCAGGTCCTCACACAAGCAATCTGGGAACAGCAGGACCAGAAATTGGCTCGGCAATGGTGGCACAACCCACCTCGCTGCAGCGAAGCCATCCTAGCATCTGCAGCTGTGCCCGAGGAAAGCAGTGGAAGACCACATGCCTCATCAGGACATGAGAAAAACTCTCATGAAAGCCAGAAGTGGCAACACCTCACCAACCTCATTGATCAAGCCCATGGCCTGGGAGGATCACAAGGCATGCTGCAAACACTTGGTTAAACTATAGTACCAGTGTGGCCATGTGGCCTATGTCCATTGTGCAAGGTCCCCATGGTTCCATGAAGGAGCCAGTCCCTTACAGCAGGAGATGGAGAGAGGTGGTGGGTGGAGGTGAGGCAAGTAGATAGAATGGAAAACAACAAAATTGAAAAGTGAGAAGCCTCCTTCAGGATCTGGGATTTCCTCCAAATGACAATGGTTGCCCTCTGAAGATTAGAAGAAAATAATAACCTAATTGAGTTCGTGCTAGGTTTGATGGTTATTTTTCCCTAAAAATCTCTAAAGAAAGTTAATATTTAAATAATTGCTTAAAATGAAGGGAAGGACTTTTTTTTTTTTTTTTTTTTGGTTGTTGTTAACTAATACTAAATAATAACAGATTTCAAATTTGGCTCTGTCTGCAGTCCTGACTAAATTCCATTACCCAAGAAGCTAATAAAAATATTTTTTTAAGATTTTTCTTACTGGGTTATAATTTTTCTCAGACAACATTGGACTTCTTAAGTTTCTGGGAGTTCAATTTATTTCTCTTTAATGAGGTACCAGCTTTATAGCAAGTATTCTAAAAGTTGGGGGGTATGCTACTTTTGCAGAGGAAAGAGTCAGGAAGCAATTAACACAGATTTTAGAAAAAGAAATGGGAAAGTTTGGCAGGAGAAAGGTGGTCAACTCTATTTATTTAGTATTGCAAAGTCAGTTCAGTCTTTAGAAATGAGAGTCCAGGAAAGTTCTCTATTCTTAGAGCCTCCCATGGACTTCCGCCCCTACAGAAAGAGCCCAGGAGCCTGAGGGACTAGGAGCCAGGCAGCCAAAGCACTAGAATGTTCAACCAATGAGAGACCCATGAGGGTAGCAGACTGCCCCCCTGGGGAGAACTGTGGAAAGATTCATTGTGATGGTCCCGTGTGGGGGCCAGGGTTGCTTCTAACAGAGCTGCCCCAGAGAACCTGGCCAGAGCAGAGGGCAAGCAAAATTGAAATTGAGAAGCAGGTACTATCACCAGACCACTGTTCAGATGAGAGAGCTGAGATTCAAGGCAGCAGACTGTCTGCCTAAACTCCCACAGGCCATGGGTGGATTGAAATCCTCCTGAACATGGAGCAAGCAGCATTGACCCAGGTGGCTGGTCCAAGGCTGGGCCCTGGGCAGCTCCCTGAGCACAGGCCTCTCTTTGCCCCTCATACTGGGCTCCATAAAGCCCAGCTCAGCCCCTATCATATCAGACCTACAGAGCCATGCTAGAAAGCATCAGGTTTATGGAGTGAAGACACACACTCCACAGCCAGTGTTTTTGTAAAAAGAAGCTCCCTGAAACCATTTTCGACTGACAGCACCTGGTCAGCTGGAGTCTCATTTGCTTTCCTTCTCAGAGATCTGCTGATGTCTGAGTGAAATGTGGCAGTGAACAGCCACAGCAAAATCCAAATAGACCCTTAGGTCTATGGACATCAGATAGGACTGAATGTGCCTGTTCCCAGTGAATGGTATAATTAAACATATCTTGGCTAATCAGTCAAGAAATAATAGCACAGGCCACAGAAGCAGGGACACATATCTCTGAATCTGGGGAAAGAGGCCACAGCCAAGGGCCTTTCTCATTAGCTGCCTGCCATGCTGATGACTACCAATGATTTTCCATAAAATAACCTTTATAAACTTGTAAGTTGCTGTGAAAGAGCAAAGAGATAATGAGATTTTATTTTTGTTTTTGCTTTTTGTCTTTCTTTTAAACTGCTAATGACTCAACATGACAACATTTCAGCCAGCTTAGCTTTGGTTTCTGAATGATTTGTCTCAGTTTCATGAAATCAATATTCATAATGCCAGAAAGATACTTTTTAAAGCTGTTCAATATATACACAGAAAAGGATTCACACTGAACTCCGATGTTTTACAGTTGACTCTCTCACAGACTATTTCTGTGAATCAACTATGATAACCTTCCTAACCCTTATCCAGGGTTTTATTTCCATAGTCAACCATGGTCTGAAAGTATCACATGAAAAATTCCAGATATAAACAATTTATAAGTTTCAAATTACGCACCATTCTGAGTAGTATGATAAAATTACATCCCACTCTGCCATGCCCAGGAAGTGACTCATCCCTTTGTCCAGCACATCTACAGTGTTCGCTGCCCACCCACTACACATGTAGTTACTGTGTTTGTTATCAGAATGATAGTCAAGGTACCAGTGCTTATGTTCCAGTCTTATTTTACTTAACAATGGCCCCAAAGCACAAGAACAATGATTCTGGCAATCCCAATACACCAAAGAGAAGCTATGATGTGCTTCCTTAAGTGACCAGAGTGAAATTATAATAAAGTATTTTGAGAGAGGGGAAAAAAACACATTCACATATTTTTATTACAGCATGTTGTTATAATTGTTCTATTTTGTTATTATTGTTAACCTCTTAATATGCTAGTTTATAAATTAAACTTTATCATAGATATGTATGTATAGGGAAAAAAACATTGTATATAGGTTGTGGTGCTAGCCTCAGTTTCAGATATCCACTGGGGGGCTTGGAACATACCCCTGTAGATAGGGAGGGGAAACTATTCAAATCCTTTAACATGACCTCATGACCTCCAGACTTCCATCAGATATGTGTGCCCTGGATTTTCACAGTATTACCTACCAAGCTTGACCATAACAATGGCTGGACTCCAGGTCAGTGTTCCCCACCACTGATTTTAAAGGGTACCCCAATCCCCAAGAAAACCATGCAGGCCCTCCTGTCTTCCATGGATAAGTTCCCTTCCAAGATCATGGGTCTCATTTCTCTCAAACCCACTGAGTTCATTCCTAACTCAGGGCATCTTCATGGACTCTTTTTTTTTTTTTTTTTTGAGATTGAACAATACTATTTATTTATTCATTCATTCATTCTAATTAGAATAGAATGCATTTTGAGTCATTTTACACAAATGCAGCACAACTTTTCATTTCTCTCGTTGTATACATGTAGACGCACACACCTGTACCTAGGGTAATGATGCCCATCTCATTTACCATCTTCCTGCCCCCATGCCCCCTTCCGTCACCTCCCTCCCCTTTGCCCAATCAAAGTCTCTCCATTCTTCCCATCCCCCCATCCATTATGGATCAGCATCCACTTATCAGAGAGAACATTCAGCATTTGGTTTTTTGGAATTGGCTTACTTCACTTAGTATGATATTCTCCAACTCATCCATTTACCTGAAAATGCCAAAATTTTATTCTCCTTTATTGCTGAGTAATATTCCATTGTTGGAATAACACAGTTTCTTTACCAATCATCTATTGAAGGGCATCTAGGTTGGTTCCACAGTTTAGCTATTGTGAATTGAGCTGCTACAAACATTGAAGTGGCTACATTACTATAGTATGCTGTTTTTAAGTTCTTTGGGTATAGACTGAGGAGTGGGATAGTGAGGTCAAATGGTGGTTCCATTCCAAGTTTTCTAAGGAATCGCCATACTACTTTCCATATTTGTTGCACCAATTTGCAGCCCCACCAGCAATGTATGAGTGTCTTTCCCCCACATCCTTGCCAATACTCATTGTTGTTTGTATTCTTTATAACTGCCTTCTGACTGGAGTGAGATAAAATCTTAGAGTAGTTTTGATTTGCATTTCTCTGATTACTAAAGATGTTGATCATTTTTTCATATATTTGTTGATCAATAGTATATCTTCTTCTGAGAAGTATCTGTTTAGCTCCTTAGCCTGTTTACTGTTTGGGTTGTTTATTTTTTTGGTGTTAAGTTTTTTCAGTTCTTTATATATTTTGGAGATTCATGCTCTGTCTGATGTGCATGTGGCAAAAATTTACACCCAAAATGTCGGCTCTCTCTTCACCTCATTGATTGTTTCTTTTGCTGAGAAGCAGCTTTTTAGTTTGAATCAATCCCATTTATTGATTCTAGATTTTATTTCTTTGCATGGACTCTTTACCCTGCCTTCAGCTCCTTCCTTTCCCTTTCATGTGGTCCATTCCTTCACAATATTCAAGTCTTAAAACAAGGTCATGATTCCCTGCCATTCTTTACCATTTTACCTTCATGGCATTTATCACAAACTAAAACCATCTTGGTTATTCTAAGTTGCTTCTATTTCACTTTAATACTTTTAACTACTTCAAAATTCTTGTGAGCATATGCATAATCAACAAGGGGAATGATGAAAATGTTCTGCAATTAGGCAGTGATGAGGTTTGCCCAATGTCATTAAATGTGTTAGAGAGAAGACTCGCCCACAGAAATAGGTGGCTGCAGGGATCCTCTTTTATGGGTTCTTGTGATCACACCAGAAGGATTTCAGACATGTCACTCAGAGTAACAGGCATGAGTTTATTAAAAGGACAAGGAAAAGGAGGATACTCTCAAGGGAGAGAGCAGATCCTCTTGGGAGAAAGACAGTGTACCCCTCCTGCTCTCCAGTTTCATTGTGGAGGGGTGTTCCAGGAAAGTTTCAGAGAGTACCACCCAGGCCCACCTCTTGACTTTTGACTGAGAGCAGGGTTGCATCCAACTTCTAAGTCCCCACTGCTTGGTAAAGCTCCAAGACAATTCTGGGTCTCTGGGGTTACTTCATCCCATGCTGACCACTTCTAATAGGAACTTGTTCTTCCAGATTTCATAGTTAGGGAGGATTATTCCTATTTCCCTAAGTTCTGGAAACTGGTTTGTGTAAGGGTCATAGAAGTCCCCTGACCCTTTCAGGGTAATTTGTGTTCTTATTAGCAGAGAGGAGTCTTTCTCAGGTCTGTATTTCTCCTACAGATAATAGGTTGTTTGCTGACTAATGTAGCACATCCTATTCACTTAAGCCAGGCAGAGCTTCAGATAAGTGTCTTTTTAAAAGAAAGCATGTAGGGGTCATCACAATAGGTCCAGTTTACAGAATTTTCCTCTTAACCTCATGTTACCACTTCTCATGTCTATCTGTTACTTATCAAATGTACTAAAAGCACTTTAAAAATGATTAATTTTTTGAGAATTTTAGCTCAATTTAAAAAATACTTCTTACATTACTCCTGCACAGCTATATTTCAAATTCTTTTAAGCATACCTTTTCATTAGGAGATACTTCTATGTCACTTAAATTGCAAACCAAAAGTATCTTCTCAAGAAACATTCTGAACATTATGTTGCAATTATAAATTGGGATTTTTTTGGGGGGGGAAAGGGGAAATTTTGAGGCAAATCAAGTCATGGGAAACACTGAAACAAATGAAAATATTTAGATTCATCTAAAGAGCCTTTGTTTTTGTTAGTTAGCTTAATCACAAATAAATAAATAAATACTATCTAAGTTAAGATTTCAAAGGAAAACTTACAAAATATGATCTTATTTGTTAAACAAATTTCAAACATTGGAGTACTACATAAGAATTTGGGAAGGAATGTTTTTGCTGCTAAGGAAGGGTGAAGTTGTGAGTGAGATAGATCATCTTTGAGGATCTCATGACTGCAAACTCAGCACACTCTGGAGGTCCTTCCCATAGTCGCTCCTGTGGACCCTGTGAGTGTCACATGTGTTGCCAGGTGCCATATTAGACACAAGTAGTTCATGCTTTATTCACATCTGAGAAATGATTTCCCTTGATTAACCCATTAATACAAATTCTTTTAACTTCTCTTGGGAGATGGAAGACCCGCCTACCCCCACCGCACAAGACGTTTTTGTTTAGGCTGCAGGAAAACAGGTGTAATAGGAATGCAGAGAAGGGAGCCTCCAAGCTGACTGGATGGGAGGGTGTGGCCAGGCGTGGGCATAGGCAGATATGGGCAAGGCAGGGGAACGCGGACAGGACTAGACGGGGCCAATGCGTGTGCCGGCCCAGAGGGAAGCACAGGGAAGCCTAGGTAGCAGAATGGAACAGCTGTTTGGTACCCCTAAAACTCACTGTAATCCACCAGGAGGGGACATTAGCAGGCTCTCATCAGCTCCTGTCCCTCTACCAATGAAAAAGGGAGACTTGGGCCAGGGAAGGATTTGCCCTGAGCCTCATTCTCCTTTCAATGAATGTTATGGTGGGTAAAAAACGCAGAACCCCTCTAAAATACTTCACATGACAAACATCAGACAGGCAGAGCAAGAACAAACCTCGGAGGGACAGGCAGACTGGTTCTGAGAGTCCTCCACCCACACTGAGCTAGACTGAGGGGCCTGGTCTGGTGGTGTGAGGTGGGAGTGCATCTGTGCTATTGGGCTAAAGGGGCGCACAGCCTTCCTGCACCATAACACTGATGAGCAGGACCCCAGGAGCCCACCTGGACAGCCACAGCACACCTCAAGAGCCTCAGAAACACACCTAAGCTAAATAACTGGGTTAGCTGTTAGTCCACAGCCATGTGTTCCTTCTGTAACCTGTTCCCTGTGTTAGTCCACCCCCAGGTGTCACCTGTGTAACCCGTTACCTGTGTTAGACCATGCCCTGTATTACCTGAGTTACCTGTTATTTGTGTTAGCCTGCTGCCGTGTGATACATGAGTTATCTGTGTAACCTGATACCTGTGTCAGCAATTACCTGCCCTATTACCTATTTTGCCTGTGCTATGTTAGCTCACTGCCCTATGTTACTAGGTACTGCCAGTTATCTGTGTTAGCTCACTGCCTCTCAGAGCACCTACATTGAAAGGACTCAGGAAGGTGTTTTCATTTCCAATCCTTTGGGAACTGCTCCTTTTGTAAAATAAAAATGTTTCTACAAGTAGGAAATGAAATAAATACATACAGAACACAAATCCTAGTTCTTGTTAGATTTAACAGACATGAAATTACTCTGCTAATTTTTTGTAACTGTTCACATCGATTGGCTCTCAGTTGGTTCTTCCCTTGTTGTAAGCCACTGACACGTGGCCCCATTCAGCAGACATCTGAGCCATCCCTTACCACAGACTTGAGAGGCAACCCCTGCCCTGCCCATGATGGGAAAACTCAAGACCAATGTCAGAGTCTTAGTCCACCTGTGATGCCTAGCACCCTAACCCCCTCTCAACCTTAGCTTCCTTCTAGCCACCAGCATTGTAAGGCACAGCAGGGCAAAACTGTTGATATGGGTCCGTCCTCCCATGGGGAGGGCCACAAAGGTCAAAAAGATGGGAGGACACTCATGATCCATCATGGTATGATGGAAAAAGGGCTTCTGGGCCATGAGTCTACACAAAGCATTGATAATACTGTCACCTTGCAGCAGGGACTTCTTAACAATAGCCTGAGGCTGGGCCCTGCCAATCCAGGACAGCCATATCCAGGATATAGCTCCACCCCAACCTGGACTCAGTCTTACCTGTAAGGCCATGCCACAATTGACTGAGTGTTCCACAAATGGAGATATGGTCCACTTATATCTGTATGCATCCTCCACCCACTCAGCAAGCTATCTATTGATATATGATGCCCAGGAAACATATAATTAAATAAGGAAATAATAAGCAGAAGATAGAGGCCTCCTCCAGCCTCCTGCACAAAGGCTGTAAGCTTATCCAGGATCTTGGGGCCATTCACAGTCATGTGTGACCTCCCCTACTAATTAGCAACCTCTCGGGGTAGGTCCTGCTCACTCTTGTCCCCTAATTCCAGACAACCACCCCACAAAGGGCCAAGTATGGCAGCCAGCTTCAGTCACAGATACCTGCACCAAAACCTATCGTTCCAGAAATACTGACCCTCCTGGGACTCCATTCTGGCTGCCAAGACTTTAGTAGTCACAAAAACCCTGTGTCCCTGCCACTGCTGTTAAGAGAGACTATTTAGGACAATGAGACACCAAGGAAGGAACTGCTTTTCAAAACTCGCATACTGCCACAGGAAAGGGGTTTGAACATATCCTACTTTGCTTTTGGTTTTTAGGAATCTGGATGTAAAAGCTGGAGTGGGAGGGATGGCCCTCTCAGATTCCTCTGAGCCTGGGATTTCTCTGAACTTCCCCATGATCTGAGCTGTCCCAGGAGTCTGAACACATATCCCCATGTCGTGTGCTCCCAGTAAAATGTTCCTTGCTTGCGTGACTCTCACATTGTACCTCCAGATGTTTGCGTGGGTGACCACTTCTGTTGCCAAGGCAATCACACTGTCACCGGCCATTCAGACATTGACACGAGTAGAGGTGTTCCACTGCATCATGAATCGACATTCTCCTCTGTTTCTAAAACAAAGCAAGAAAATTAAATTAAATATCAGAAACTGCAAAAGTGCAGGAGCACTGAAAGGAAAAATGCCTGAGAGGTGACTCATTCTATGCAGGCCACAGGCATGCATTAACCCTATAATGCCATAGCCCTGAAATGCCAACCTGGAACCAGGACTCCACATTCTCAGGCAGCCCCAGCCACAACAGGTTCTGCAGACAGCATCACTGTGAAAGAGTCAAGGACTATATACTGCCAACTCACCCTCAAGAGATTCCTTGTCTACAGAGGTCTGGATTCCACCCAAATGTGATCCATCTCTGTGATCTTCATGAAATAATTCTTGTAGATAAATCTACCAACACCCCATTGGAACAACTTCTGCAGATTTTGAAGACTATCTACAACTCCTATTTATTTCCAGTGACTAAAGAGTGGGGATCCCCAGGAGTCCTTTTAAAACAGAATAAAGAAGCAGCAGCTCTCACCCAGGATGGATAGAAAAACTATAGAAGTCAAACTTTGGCTCATTTTGGGATTAAAATCTCAAGATTTTGTACCCAATAAAATGCTGCCTTTTCCATGAAACAAGTAAGTGTGTCTCTTTGTCTCCTCATTTGTGGCTGCTTCAGGGATATTTTTCATAGTTTCTCTGGTTACACCACCATGTAATTTTTGCCAAATTCCTCACCCACAATGCTCACTTTGGCCCTTGATAGTTCAACCAGAGGGCATTGGCAGCATCTGTTACATGGGGCAAAGTTTCAAACCTTGTAGTCATAGCTCATCAGAAGCTTTGGAGAGCAAAGGAAAGAAGGAATGGCAACACCCATTGTTACCCAGCAAATTCAGACATGGAGCCCATGACAGTGCCCTGAAGCCACTTGTTCTGCATCCCCATACCCAGAAGCACCACCATGGCAGGTGGCAGGTGAGGTGGCCCAAAGGGCCCCTAGAGCTGGAACATTCTTCCAGAGGGCTCACCAAGGTTGTCATGCTAAGGATGGGTACCCCTTCACAGAGCATTCCTGGTTGATTTATGGGGGGCCCTGGTGGGTGCTTCATTCCACACCAACAGTCCTAACCACATTGTCTAATCTTACTTCACACCTCTTCTAAACCAGCAAACCCCAAGAAGGCCCAACCTCCATCTCTCCTATAACCACCCAAAGGGCCCAAGCTTCCCTTCTCCTTGGGTCTCGTCTAAATCTTTCCTCTGATAGTGTCTGGGAGAGGAAACTGCTGGCAATGAATTGGGGAGACTGAGGCAGAGACTGTGAGATCTGCATACTCTGACCACATACATGAACCATGGTGAGCTGTGTGTCTCAGCTTTTTCTTGAGTCTCAGCATCCTTGAAAGGAAGTGGAAATGGCAGTGACACATACCAGCCTTACTGGGAGCCTAGAGGTGAGATGCATGTGTCTTACTGGTTCTTAGAAGCTAAGTGCCCCAAGCTGCTCTATGGACCCTACCTGGGGAAAGTGGATATTCCTGTCCATTTGGGATGGAGTCTTCACACCGGTGTTTTATTGTGCTTGGTCCTCATCTTCCCCCAGTGAAATATAAGTGCCTGAGAACAAGGATACCTTTAAGAAACCACCAGCTCTGAGCCCCAACCCCACCACCAACTAGATATGTATCTATAGAAATGTCATTGAATCTCCTCTTAAAAATGAAATAAGACCTCCCTTTAAATGATGACCTTGAGAATGAAGACACGTAATGTAGACATAAAGCACTTGCTACAATGCCTGGTGGATATTTGGCCAATAGCACTGCCATCATTTATATCTGTAAAGGATCAATACCATTTGACATGTGGATTTATCTTGGGCCCCTGGCTAAGCAGAAACAGTTTAAGAGCTGACAGTGTATTACAAGCACCCCTGTTTCCAGAGTGGCTTGTTGGTGTCTCTAGCCTTTGAGCACAGCATTCCACATGCCTGCTGTACTTCCCCCAGCCAGGTCCTATCCTTTCCAGGGGAGTCACTGCAGCTCCATTGTTGACCACCCATAACCCCTGTACACCCACAGCTCAGGTAATATGTGTCAATTAACTCAGCTTGTGACCCCCTCTACCCTCCCCTGCCATCTCCAGGATCAGACCTTAGTGGGCATAACAGAAGTGACAAATGCCCATGTAAATCCACTCATCCATTCAAAGTAGATGACAAGATTGACCCAGGGGCCCTGATTCTGAATTTTAGCTTCAGGCTATTTCTATTCTGGAAGCTTCTCCAATACTTCCCAGGAAGAACAGAGGCTTCACTAGGACCCTGGGAAATAGGAATTTTCCCAAAGGGCCACTTCAGGATCAGAACCAGCCCCCACCCCCACCCCCTGTGCTGCCCCTCACCCTGTAGGCACAGGAGCATCACCAACCTTCACAGAGAGGACACTGATGAACATTTTTAGCAATAGCATGGTTTAGAGGCAGAGAAAGCTGAGAATGATGTTTTGGACATGGTTTGTTAGGGAAATCCAGTGAGGGAAAAGTATGTTGATCCTAAGTAAACAGGGATTATTTGATTGTGCTGCTGACACCCCCCATCTCAGGAGGTTAAGCTGCCTCCCAGTGGTCATCTCTTCACCTTACACAACAGGCAAATTGTGTGTGGGTCTCTATTTCCTTTGCAGGCAAGAGGCAGGAGGAAGAAGAAAAGGCCTGAGTCAGGGCTGCACCCTCACAATGCTACTGACTCTCTGAGGCCAGATCTAAACAAATTGGCTCTGGAAAATGAAAGGAACTTTATACATTGTTCCTTAACTTTGGGAAAGGAAAGCACAATTAGCAAATGACCACAAAGGGGATGTGAAGGACAAGAGAGCCAACCTATTCCCCCAAGGCTGGGTCCACTACCAAGGTCAATCTTGGAGAACCAGCCTAAACATGACATTTAGATCATGCTTATATCTAAGACTACTATTGTGAAGGATTCGCATCTTCAGTCTTCAGTTCAGAGATAAGATGGCTTCTGTCCCCGCCAGAAGGCATTGTAGGGAAGATGAAATCACTTGAGTAAAATAATTGTGCAGTTAGCTGCTGGAAGGGCCCACCTCTCAGTTCTATCTATGCTCTGTGTAGACAGCAGACTGTGCCCTACCCCGAGTTCCTCCATTTTGAACACAAGTGCTCAGGCAGAATGATTTGACACCTTATCTGGGCAAGTAGACAACTACCAGATGTTAGACACACAGAACTTATCAAGAAGAACAACCACCAGCTGCACAGCACAATTCTAAAGCATA
Source organism: Geosciurus inauris (assembly GCA_004024805.1). Taxonomy (NCBI): domain Eukaryota; kingdom Metazoa; phylum Chordata; class Mammalia; order Rodentia; family Sciuridae; genus Geosciurus; species Geosciurus inauris. The sequence goes on from PVHX01015986.1 coordinate 19,695, forward strand.
GACTGATAAGTAAGTGATTGGTGCTAATAAAAAATTATCATCTGTGAACTTATTAAGTCAGGGCACATACACTCATAGGTATATCAAGACTTATCATCCTGATAGTGACAAATCAGGGCTGGAGTGAATCTGAGAGAGCCATACAACCAAGGACATGAGCTGAGCTCATTCCCTGGTGGAAGCTATGTGGCTTGGATATGTTGGTATTAAAGTGCCAACCACCCAGCTGGGATAGAGTCAGTTTGTGGAGCCCTGGGGAGCTGTACAAGCAGGAGATAACATGGTCCCTTGCATTTGGGGAAGTTATGTGGAGGTGGAAGCCCTGAGAGAGGTTGGACAGGGCAAGCCACCACCAGCATCCACATGAGAGCCGGACAGACACTCAGGCCCAGATTGAGAGCCACTTCAGAGGTGAGAAATGCAATGTGGTTGTGAATGAAGAGGCCACTTGCTCATTTTCTAAAATAGCTGCCTAATTTCTTTTTCCCTTATACTGCCTGCACTTTGTCCCATTCATAAAAAGTTTAAGTGCAGACTACAAACATTAGGGCCCCAGGTACTTGAGAAACATATGCCACAGCCACTGTCATTCTAAGACTCCTCAGAAATCCTCCACCCTCCCTCCTCCCCACTCCACCTCACTAAGACCTGAGCTGTGCACAGAATGTTCTGGAAAGCCCTGCCACATCACTCCCCACACCAACAAGAATTCTCATGATTCATGTTAAAAATGGATGCATGCTTTACATTCCATTCTATGACTTTTTATCTAAGATGCATGGATTGTTTTATATGATCTCCTATGAAGAAAATTTAATGCTGTACCATAGCTCCTTAAAGTGGGTCCTTCTATTATTATGACTATGAAAACCTCCATTTGACATTGAAATGGATTGAGAGAGACTTCAGAGAAGTCTCGAGCAATCAGATTCAGGCTTTTGTCCCCAGAACCAAACCTCGTTCTTCCACAAATGGGAATAGCACAGTGTAGAGAGCAGGTGGAGCTCAAGTACTCAGGTAGAATATCTTGGCACCTTGTGTGGGCAAGTAGACGACCACTAGATGTTGGACACACAGAACTTATCAAGAGGAACAATTCAAGCTTCATAGCACAATCATAAGGCAAAGACTGATGAAAGCAAGAGAGAGAGGGTGGGGGGAAGAGAGAGAAAGCAAGCAAACAGGCAGGCAGGCACCTTATTTGTGCTAATAAAAATTCACCACCTGTGAACTTATTGAATTAAATCAGGGGCATATACACTCAGACTTATCAAGACCATACCAAAGAAACCAGGCAGATGAGCTTATCAGAAACACAAAACCAAGGATGTTGCAACCACCTCATCCAGTACCCAAAAATGGAGGGACACCTGAGACTATGGCATGACAAAACTGATCTGTCACCTATCATGGGCCACTTGGTGTAAGAGTCAGGGCCTTTTTCCAAGAAATTCTCCCAGCTAGAACTTCCAACTCTATCCCCTAAGTATTAGCCCAGCATGGTTGCCTACCATTTTGGTGCTGTCCATTTGGAAACTGCTATCTGGACCCTTTTGCCTTGACAGCTCCTTTGACCCCTTATCTGATGACCTGCAGTGACTCTTTGCATTTGTATGGATTCTGCCTTTGTTCTTCTTATTGCCTCTTTAAATCCTTTGACTGCTTTAACCTTTCTCACACTTAATGTGTGATATGTGAATTGAGTTTATAAATACTAGTAACTAAAATTGGAATGAATTAGAGAGCTTGTGATTGCCATAGTCATGATCACCCAGTGAAGTCAGAAATAATTGATTAAGTAAAGCTGATGAAACTGATGTAGCTTGTGAATTTATTAATATTCTGACATGTCAATAAATTCTGACATTGTGGAAAGACAGGAACCACAAATGTGTAGGTCTGTGTTAATGGCATAGTTGGCCAGGACAACTGGTATACTCAGCAAGATTCCATTTGTTAAGAAGAAATTCAATGCGTAGACAGATCATTGGCAAAATAACTGAAAATACACAATTTTTTTTCAGACAAATTAGGCCATTTGGCAATATAAGCAAAATTCCAGCACTCACCAGAGGTTCATGAACAAAGACTATAATCTCACTCTGCCAACACAGGCTTGCACTCCTGGGTGCTGGAAGGAGGGCTCACCTTAGAACCATGAAGGTCAAGCACCAAAGAGCTAGCAAAGCAAATTGCCTATACTGTGCAGGGTCTCAAATCATGAAAAACTAGTCTAAAGAATACACAAAGCAGCAAAAAGGAGAGAAACAGACCTCAGGTCACACATCAACTACCGTTCATATAAAAAGTAGAATTCTGAGTTATACTCTATTAAGAAATTATTGAGAGGGCAAATAAAACTAACTAGGAAAAATATGTTAGCTCTGGGAAGAAAGGTAAGTCAAAAAAGAAAGGAAATGTTCAGAACAGTGCTTGCCTCTGGAGATCCATACAGCCACAAACAGCAGGAGATTAGAAGAAAATTATCAGTAGCAGTCCCAGAGGACATAAGATTGTATTTAAAGAATCCTAAGAACATAACCCATTAATACATAAAGCACCAAGAGAAGAAGTCCCTTTAATACTGTTAAAAAGCCTATGCAAGTTGATCAGAAAAGACATAAGGGTAAATAAATTAGCACTTAAAATACTTAGGAGAAATAGATTCTCCAGATAACAGAATGACTGTTAGTGACCCCAGGACTCCTTTCCCATGGACCCAAGAGATTTTAATGATATTTGGGGTAAAACCAACTATAACTAGAAAAACAGTAATAGATCATAACCATGGACACAGAAGTCCTCAAAACACAGCAGAAAATGGGGAATATGCTAGAATAGTACTGCAAAATATTAGGAAAACTTCGTGCAAAAAAAAAAAAAACAACCTCCACAAATTTTATTGGATAGTACACCTTAGGACAGAGGAACAAATTCTATAGCCCTAATCAGCTCTGAAATGAAATGAATCAAATCTCCTCCTTGGCAGAAAACTTCATCTAAACCTTGAACTATGAAGGCTCACAACTAGCCACCCAAATGGAGTCCTGTCATTTGTGAGACAGGATAGCAGTACGTTCGAGAGAAAAAAAATTACTGTGACCCTATAAAATTTGGGGATAACTTAAGGTGGACAGACCTAGACCATACAATTAACACTAGAAATTAGCAATCCTAGCAATGCTATATAATCAGATAGATGCATTGCAACACTATGCAAGGTATTTAAAAAGATTTTAAAAAGCTCTACCTAATTGTGTACCAGAACATCTAAAAATCTCATTCCTGAATCCATTAGCAGACCACTAGTACATGCATGGGATATTGCAAACACTTCAACCATTATCACAACTATGCAGATCACACAAAACATTTGTGACAAACTTATTCCAAATCGAGCCCCACCATAAGCCAGAAATTTTTTCACATTTAACCCTAGAACATTAAACAGACCAAACACATCTAAAACAAACTATATACCAAGACAGAATTGCATACCTCAAAAGCCAAACAGAACATACAACAGACCCAGGAACAACTGGACATTGAGACCATTCCAGTAATGTAAGCCACAAACAACTTCCATAGAAGGAACCCATTCCTTCCAAGAAATCAAAAGAGAAACATACAAAGTGACCCAGTTAAACACACAAAGACTTTTCTCAAAAAAACCAGAAGGGTCCCAGGTCAGAAATATCATCATAAGACCTGGGGATGATAGACCATATATACAATTAACAGGGTTTCAGGGACATCATGCTGAGCTGAAGTCAGGCAACAGTTAAAAGTTCTAGCCTGGAGAATCCCCTGGGAAGAGACCTTGATGCTTTCACCAGGTGGTCCATGACAGGTGACAAGTTGGTGTTGTCATGTCATCGTCTCAAGTGTCCCTCCTCTTATGGGTCTTGGATGAGATTATTGCAGCATCCACTGGTCTGGTGTTTCTGATAAGCTCACATACCTGTTTCTTTGGTATGGGCTAGATAAGTCTGAGTCCATGTGTCCCTCATTTAATTCAATAAGCTCACAGGTGGTAATATTTTACCAGCAAAAGTAAGTTATTTATCACCTATGCCTTAGGATTGTGCTGTGCAGCTGGGGGTTGTTCCTCTTGATAAGTTCTGTGTGTCCAACATCCACTGGTCATCTACTTGTCCATGAACACTAAATTTTCTTCATAGTAGATTACATGCAACAACAAATGTATCTTAGATAAAAAGGCACAGAATGGAATGCAAAGCATGCATTCATTTCTAACATGAATCATGAGAGATCTGGTGTGGAGGTGGGACTTTCCAATATATTCTGTGCACCACTCAGGCCTTTATGAGGCTGGAGATAGTAACAAACAATGAAATCCAGTGATAAGAGATGGTTCAGTAAATTGTGGCTTATTTATCAATGCATATATGCATACTGTTAAATATTTTTGAGTGTTATTTATTGATATATTGTTCCTTGAGGGAAGCATGTTATGAAATATGATATCACTGTAAGACTAGATATAGAATCAATACATTGATAGATGATAGGCAGATGGATAGATATAGGATAGATGATAGACATGATGATATAGGATAAATATATAAAGTAAGATAGATACACTAGATAGTTTGATAAGCAAGTAGAAACTAAACAGTCATACTTCAAAATCATCCTCTCAGAAGAATCAGAGGGGATTTGAATGCTATATGCTGGTTGAGTTACCTTGGAAAAGTCACATAATTTATCCAACTTTTTACTTTCTTCTTCTGTAAAATCAGAATGATAATACAGTTATTATTGATATAGAAAATCAATGTCTGTATGTTAAAGTGTTCAGAAGAAGGCAAATACCAAATCCTATAGGAATAGCAATTATGATGCCTTCTTTCTATGTGAAATGTGAAAGGGCATTTTGCTTGTAATAATGAAAAATAGAGACCATTTAAGAAAATCAAATGAGATTTCAACTGGACCCTCACTGGTTGAACAATTTTTAAATGTTCTTATTAATGCATTATAGTTATACATAATAGTGAGGTTCATCTTGACCTATTCTTAAATGCATATAACATTTTTGAGTGACAACCAAACACATACTGACCTCTCCCCAAGGACAGTCCAACGGGACTCAGGAGACCAAAGCAGGTGGACAGATCACAGCAGGACCAGGTTGATGTTTTGACACTATTCCACCCCAGGGCTATAAATTTCCCAAGCATACTGTTTACCAGTCCTAAATAAATAACATGGAAGACTCAGCAGAGATGTTTTGAACATTTGATGATTCACGTGTTCCTCAGAGGTAGCAGGCCAGGATCCAAAGAAGGGCAGCACAAAGGGCCCTCGAGCAGGGGGAAGTATATAGAATGGAGTACATGCCCACTGCACAGGTGGAGTTCTTCAGATGTTCTATGAGTGCATTCTTCTACTTTACAACAAGTTCACTCTTTTTTGATCCTCATCTAAAGACTAAAATAAAGGAAGAGGCCAGCTTCCCTTCTCCATTTCCTTTGTTATCATTTTTTAGAGTCTATCTCTTACTACCAACATTCCCAGGCCCTGATTAGGCACAAACAAACAAAGTGTTCCTCCACCCTATGAGATCAGTAAAATGCAAGAAAAGTCTCAGAGAAGTGCCATCTCTAGCCCACAAGGCACTTCCTGTCTCCCCACCTGGACACTTTCTCCCTCAAAGGCTTCTTGGGAGCTCTCTCAACTCTCCTGACCCTTCTCCTGGGAAGCCTGCCCTGGCCCCATGGAAGTTACCACCTAGCTGTGCACCCCTCCACCTCTGGGCTTTGAGCACATCTACAAATGCTGCCCGGGTCATTGTTAAACCATCCAGATGATCCCAGTGGAACAGAGATACAAGCCCTCCAAACGGTCCATTCTCTGACATAATCAGACCTCTTAGTTCACCTTCATGGAACCAGAAAATAAGAAAATCTTAGAAATGCTAAGTAGAGGTAAAAATCAAACCAAAGGAGAATAAAATATAGTCAAAAAGCCGCAGACCTTTCTTTGGCATATTGTCCTGGGCATGTGACATAGCTTCCTTATCAGAAAAATGATGATATTTGTCTCATGGTTTTATACTGGGATACCATATAGGTACATAGCACTAAGTCCATAATATAATAGGCATGCTGTAATTGATAACTAGTATTATTCTGATGATAATTTTCTTTGAAGCAAATTCGCCAAAGATGGGCAATATTGACCCACAGACTCACTACTCCCAGCAAAAAAAAAGAACCTCATGGGAGTGTAATTGAAGATACTTGATACTTCCTTGAATTCAGGGAGACTTCTTTGTGGCAGAAGTGGCATAAGGTGACTCAGGAACTCAGTTCAAGATTGGACATGGCCTCTCCAAGGAGGCATGCTCTTAGGAAAACATACTTAGAGTTTGTTTCTGGTCCTAAAAACATCATGAAAGGAATTTGTGTTGAAACAAAAACCTTCCCAAAGCCAAAGGACCCCTTGCATGCAGTGGAAAGCCAGGGGGTGCGGAGGTCGCGGTCCTTCCCGAGCCAACGGGTCAAAGGGGCACCCCCACATTCACCTAGCAGTGGAAGTTGGGAAGAGTTGGAGTCAGCTGGCTGCCCATTCCCAGCCTTGCTTTCCACTGTCCGCTGTCGCAAGACAATCAGACACGCCAGGGAATCCAGTCAAAGCAAGTACTCGTATATTTGTGGAACAAGCATTCAACTTATAGGGCCATTTGGCCAATCAGAGACAATGCACGTAGGCAATAACTGTCCATGTGGCAAGGCACATAAGCCCCCTGAGCTGCACATTCGCAGAACCAACAGTAATTGTAAACCAATCACAAATTTCCTCCTTCCTTTGTGCCTTTCCCATTTACATAATGGCTAGTCATTAGGGCGCAGCACAGAGCTAGCCCCCCACAAGGGGGAACCGGCAAGAGACTAGAGTCTGACTGCTCCCTTGACCCACAGAACAAGTGTGGCCCTTGGAAGTGCTAGTTTAGGGAAAAAAAAAAAAAAAAGGAAGACAAGAAAAATGACAAGGTTAGGGTAAAACCCAAGTCCCCTTCCCTTAACCTCTGCAGGAAGGAGCCACACTGCATCCTAAGGGAAGGGACCCAGACATACCCCATAATGCTCATCCCCTGACTCCTAGAACATCAGTTTGGCTGCCCTGGAGTCCCCTGGCTCCTTTCTCATCCTGTGTAAGTGACATTGCTGGAACACTGCCAGCACTCTGCCTCTAGACACAGGTTTTCTTGTGCTCTACCACCATCTATCAAATAAAGACTTCAACACAAAAGCACAGCCTGGCAAATGTGATTGATGAGCTAATGTATTTAAAAGATTCCAGATAAAATCATGACACAAGAGTATTACATGGGCATTAAGTTGAGGAAGAACCAGTTTTTATCCTACAGCTTGATCTCCATGTTGAGTCCTGTAGAGAGGGTTAAGCTTGTGGTAGCTTATTTTCTTATGTTTTGTAATTTTGGAATTAGAGTCCATCCACACTCAGCAAGGCACATCCCTGGAAAAAAAAGGATTTTTACATACTCTGCCAGTGGCTACAGCATAAGACCTGCAGTATTGTCCAAATTCCCCTAGTGCTGGGACAGAGGATGCCTTGCCCTGAGATTCTGCACTCAGCCCTGGCAATCATTGTACAGCATGAAATATCTGCTCTTATGACTAACTCCACTCACAAGCCAGAAAAAGACTCCTTCATCTTATGCTGCACAGCTTTGAAGCAGGAAAGAATGGAATCCAAATACCATGCTAAGATGGGCCTCAATACTGCTTCAGAAGGTGGAAGAATTGGGTGGTGGAAGTACTCCTGTAAGAAAACCAATTAACTTGGCAAACCCTTCATCTCAACATTAAATTAAACAGTTCTTATACTGTAAAAACTCAATACCAGTCTGTTTGTTGTTTGTGATTTTCTTTTTAAAAGATGCCAGCAGAAGACTAAAGGAGGCCCAAAGTTATGGCTGCTTGATGTATGGATACTGCATCTCTGAGCAGTCACTTGTCAGAGCAGAACACAGAGCAATCACTTGTCCTGGGCCTCCTAGCTGTAGCCAGACCTCATCTGGGTTATCTACCTCCCTGGGTTCTGTTTGCTAATCTAACTAAAATATACTCATCCTTCAAAAAGCTTCTGCAATCAGGGAGTGGCCATAAGAGCAAATACTTTGCCATTTAGACTCGAGATAATTCGTAAGACTGCCATAGGAAGGAATGGGGCTTCCATTCTACCACAACATTTCAAAATCCAAAAGCAAGATATTCTAGTGAACCTGGCAACTTTTAGTACTTCAGGATCAAAAGAAAACAAAGGCCCTGGGAATATATGCTTTGTTATAAAAATGATTGCATGTAATTATATTGTTACTTTCCTTTAAATTTTCTTAAGGAAAAAGAAAACATTTTAATTTATTAGAGGTGAAATTAATTTATTACAATTGTGAACCTAAGAGAACACAATAGCATTTGATTTTTTCTAAATAGCTGAGTTACAATGTCTGCCATATAACCACTCACTTAAAAGCAGAAGGAGAAAACCATATTTTGTGATTTAAGCTTACAACAGCATCTGTACATGTCTTGATAATGTTCATTCTTCATGTCAACCAGGCAGACATGGATAACTGCCTCCCACTCCCAATGCTTTTAGATCCTCAAACCACAACTGAAGCACTTCACCCCCTTTAGCCTGAAAGGCTGCACTGGTGCAGGCTCCACCTCAAGATTTCTGGGACTTCCTGTTTCCAGTGAAGCCAACAATGCCCTCACATTGGGGTTTCTGAAGGGTTCATGCTGCTGCTGTTGCTGATTTTCCCTAGAAGCGGATTCTACAGAAAGCAGAGCCAAGTTATAGCCACATACTAGAAATTTAGCAGGTATTTGATTTGTAAGAAAAACTGCCTCTTTTCTAAGATTGGGCCAAGACCTCATGAGGATCTTAGGAAAGGGACAAGGGACCAAAATGTAGCCTATGTGCAGCCCCAGCAAGCAAGTAGAAGAAACATGCCAGGCTCTGTAATGGGTTGAAGAGAAGACTAAAATCTACTGGACAAGGTGGTTATATGAATAAAAAATAAAGGTGGTTTTATGTTATGCTTTAGATAGATATAAGATGTCCCCCAAAAGCTCATGTGTGAGAAACATAAGGATTTTTAGAGGTAAAATGATTAGATTATGAGAGGTGTGATATAATTGGTAGATTAATCCATTGATATGGATTAAATGGATAGTAACTATAGGCAAGAAGTAGGTCAATATGGGTGCAACTTTGTGGTCTATATATTGTCGCTGGTAAGGAGAGCTCTCTCCTGCTTCCTATTCCCAAGTCCTGCACTGCTTTCCTCTGGCACACCCTCTGCCAAGATGTTCGGCCTCATCATGGGCCCAGAGCTGAATCAGCTCTGTGAACTGAACCTCTGAAACTATGAGCTAAAATAAACTTTTCCTGCTTTAAGTTGTTCTTGTCAGACCTTTGGGTCACAGTGACAAAGGCCGACTGAAACATTTTATAATGTAATGCATTTGATTAACATTTTAAGGACTTTCTTGACAAATTTTTGACAACATCAATTGCTAAATATAAAAGAACTTTTTCTTATGGTAGTCTTTTCCTTCAAGATGAGACTGTTGGATAAGCACTACAAGGTCCCCTCTCATCTTTTACCACACAATGATAAGAGCCTGGGTGAACAAAAATCATGTGGTCACACATGTCTGTCTCACACAGAGGATGAACAGGAGGGCAGACCTAGGAGGCCAAGCTTCTCTATAATAAATTGGCAGTTGTAATTAAATATTCCTTTTATGCAAGGGACCCCCCCATGATAAAGGGCATCCCAGGGGTACAGGGAGCAACCATCAGGACTCATGTTCTACAGGCTACTGCCAACCAGTAACTCCAGGAAGGAAGATGATCCTAACCTTGAAGCATGAAAGCAAACACGTCAGAGGGTGTATTCATCCCAAGGAGTGCCAGATGTCCATGAGCAGGTTCAGATAGAGAAGGACGCCATCATTGAGAGCTACACAGATGCTGTGCAGAGCACAGGACTCAGCACCGGATTTGCAAGCTCTGTTACCCAGATGTAGTGCCTTCTGTAGGCTGGGCATCTGCCTGCTCATGGCCTCCCATGGGGACTACGAACAAGGCCCACCCCAAGACCAGGATGAGCAGAGCCTCAGACACACAATGCACACCTGCAGAGCCACATTAACTGAGCAGGGAAAAGACAGAACCACCCTAAGTTCCAGTCAGCACAACAAAACAGGAGAGAAGAGGACACACTGATGGGAAAGTTCAGACTCTTGTCCTCCCAGCCATCCAGCATCAATACCCTGCCTGAGACTCTGCCTACACTTTCCCTACCTAGGCAGACCCAGGGAGGGAGGACTAACCAGCCAGACCCAGACCTGAGACACTAGGCCTCTCAGTCTTACCTTGGACAAGCAAACCAAACTGACCTAGCCTGACGCCCCCAGATACTCCTATGGAGCTCTCTGTGGCAAAGAGATTCACCATTTGCATAATCAAACCACCTTTACAGCTTGTTCCACTTACCTCAGTATTATTTCTATGTCAAGATCCCTGTTGGGAGGTTGGATGTTATATCCGCCTCACTGAGTAATACCCCTAAACTGTTCATTTGTCCCAGTTTGGGGGTTGGCATCTACATTATCCCAATGAGGCAGAGTCAGGAGCTGAGCTCAGAGCACAAACAGGGGTACACTCTCCCCTTCCTCGAGGCCAGAGCCTACTACTCATGAGCTGTGTGGGATTTGAAATCTACCTAATTATCTTCTTCTCATCGAGCTAAATGGAATCTAAACAGTTCACAAATTTAGAAAGTAGGCAAGATTTGAGACTCTTCCAAACCCTGTCACTTTCCTCTGACAGATCAACACTTTATAAATCTTCCACCAAAATAGGCTGTGAATTGTGTGGGACTCCCCCATCTGGTATGCCCCCCCAGGGACTGGGATTTTTGCCTGTTTGTTTGCAGCTTGTTAGAGAAGTTACTTGTTCTTATTTTTAATTTATTTTACATATTTCAATGTGTTTCTTTGCATGCTCAGAAGCCTCTGAAATTGTGAAGTTAACAATGACCACATTATAAATAATCCTCATGTAATCTTTAATTAAGGGGAAATAATCAGAAGTCTGTACAAAAGGTTTTATTTTTTTAACTCCTCCAACCTAAAACTAGTGAAAATTACTTTCTGCATTTCAGCAAAATAGAATCTATCTTTGCCCACTGAAATTGCATTCAATATGAATCAATGCTTGAATTCTTGCCAATCTTGATAATTATTGCTTCCTTATGGCTTCAGCTAATTCTTTGTGGAACTGAAAACAAGTGATAAAATGGGAAAATGTGAGTTTGCATCTGTATCACACATTCATACAAACTCACACTCACACACACACTTATGCACATACCCTACATTCACATGTGCACCCACAAGCACAACCCTTGGGGGAGGCTTCTTGAAGTGAAATAGAAAAAATATCTCAGAGCACAAATCTTTTCCATTGCCTCACTGAGAAACAGAATCTTGTCCAACAATAAATATTCCATCCAACCCTTTAAAAAGAGCTGACATGCCCACACAACAAGAGTATTTTTTTTAAAGTCTCAGATTCGGATTATTTGCTGGAACATCCTCCTTTCATCCTTCCAAACTCTGTCAACCCTTCAACTTTGAACACCTCACCAGATTTAACTCTATCAAAGACCTGGCTCCTTTTTCTTACCCAGGTACTCAGACTGTACTCAGAAAATAACTATACAATTCATATGTATTTTTAGTGAAAAACAATTACCTCTGAATTGAGAAGAGTTACTTAAAATTGCATTGGAAAATGATACTAAATAAAGGTATGACAGTTGAGTGGAGAATGCCTATACTTCAGGCCTAAGACATCTTAGACTGGACCTTAGTGCTGCTGTTGCCTATCTGAACACACCTTCAGATTTCTCATCTGCAAAATTCTCCTAATGTAGTTGCTATACGGATTAAATATTATGAACCACAGGCATGCTTTGGAGATATTGCAGGTTCAGTTTCATACTAATTACTGCAGTGAAGTGAATATCAAAATAGAGAGTCTCATGAAAATCTTGGTTTCCCCGCACATATAAGTCACAGTTACCCTAACTGTAGTATGTTAAATGTGCAGAAATGCAAGTGGCCAATAAATATATGAAAAAAATGTTCAACATCATTAGTAATTAGGGAAATTAAAATCAAAACTACACTGAGATTTCATCTCACACCAATCAGAATGGTAGTCATCAAGAATACCAATAATAAAAAATGCTGAAGAGGATGTGGAGAAAAAGAAACACTTTTACACTGTTGGTAGGATTGTAAATTAGTACAACTACTATGGAAATTAGTATGGAGTTTCCTCAAAAGACTATGAATGGACCCACCACATGACCCTCAGTATTTATTCTGAAGAATTAAAGTCATCGTACTACAGTGATACATGCATGCCCATATTTAAAGCAGCACAATTCACAATAGCTTACCTATCAAACCAGCCTAGATGTCCACCAAAAGATAAGTGGATAAAGAAAATGAAGTATATATGCACAATAGAGTTTTGTTCAGCCATAAATAAAAATAAATCCCATATCATTTTCTATGTCATTTTCAGGGAAATTGATAAAACTAGAGATAATTATGTTAATGAAATAAGCTAAACTCATGCCTGTGGTTCATAATATTTAATCCATACAGCAAGAAGGTCAGGAGTTCTTTATTTTCTCTCAAATATAGAAGGCTAGAGAGGAAAAATGAAAAGAAAAATAGGGGAGCAAGAACCAAAGAAAATCAAAGAGAGATCAGTAGAGGAAGGGAAACAAAGAATAGTATAGTAATACCGAAAACTACTGATCAACATAACAAATGTAATAATAACAAAACTTTTTGAAATGTGATAATTGCCAAATGTGGCCCAGAGGCATGAAGTAACATACTATTGGAAAAATGGCACCAATCATGCTCTCTAGGCAAGGCTGCCACAAATTTTAAATTTGCAATATCTGAAAAACACAATAAAATAAAGGACAATAAAATGAATATGCCTGTATCTTATTTTACAGCAAAAGTCTCAAGTGAAAAACAATGGGATGGTATATTGTATAGATGAGATGATCTCAGCTATAAAGAAGAGAAATCCATGAATATTAAGATGAAATCTTTCAACATGAAAATAAGCAGAGCATCTGAGAAGAGATGTTCTGCAAATATAATCATGACACAGACAACATGGAGTTAGATCATACTTCACAGGTTAAGGGCCAATATAGTTTGGATGAATATCCTTCAAAGGCCCATGTACTGAAGGTTTTGTTCCCAAATCAAGAGGGAGTAGAATCTTTAAGAGGTGTGGCCAAGTGGAAGGAAGTCTGGTTACTGAGATCATGTCCATTCCTCTTCCTCTGTCTTTCTCACTTCCTAGCCACCATGAGGTATGCACCTTTTGTCTCCATATGCTCGCCTCAGAACACTCTGGGCATATTAATGGGTATCACTAGCCAGGAAAACTCATCTAGGGGCTGTTGTACCTACAGTTTTTAATCAGGCAAGACAGACAGTCATTGACCATGAGACTCCCCAGAAGCTGGGCTAATGTCACATGGCCCAAAGCCCTAACTGTCACATTCTTATACTTTCTGGCATGACCAGGCCCACATCCTCAAGTTAATGAGGAAGCACATCATGAATTACCTCATTAGTATAAACTCTGGTATCATCCCAGTGGCCCACCATGAATTATAAAGATATTTATTATCACTTGGAAGATTCCAAGACTGCCTCCTGTGAACTGAGGGAGAAAAACAGACAGACTTTATTACATAACAGACTCTAAAATAATATTTTCCAACTTACACTTTCTCTGACTTTCTAAAGTGTTTCACATGAACATGAATTATTTGTGATCACAAAAATAAACAAATAATTGAAGTAAACAAAGAGGGAAAGAGAATTTCTTAAAGTCATCTAAGAGAAAATAGATGGAATAGATAATAAATTGAGGAGTCTCATTCTCCCACTTCCATTCAGAAAAGAAACTGTATACAAAAATAAAACTTAAAGGAAAACTTAAAACATTAAAATTAAGACTGGAGGCCAAAAAATTCCAGAAACCCAAAAGAATTTCTATTATGAATAATAGAAATGGGACCAGATTTATTAAGAATCCCCAGATCTTTTGAAACTTCATCAGACTAAGAAAAAAGACCCATAGGATCCAAATGGAAAAGATCGAGGATTCCCAAAGCACTCTCAAACTAAAGGGTAAGAAAATAAAAGGGTAGACCTCAAAACTAGTAGAGAAATTGCATTTGAGAAGGTTTTGATGGCCATGGTAACAGAATATGTGCACAGGGATAAAAAGACAGGCTGTGGGGCTCTGTTTTCTGGCATGGTTTCCCAGGACTCTGAGAATTCTTCACTTATACAGAGTGGGAAGTGGGAAAAAGCAGCTCTCAAAGCTGGGCGTTAATCTCTCTCCAAGGAGAAAAAGGAACCTGCTTCCCATATAATGGGTCCCTACTACACCAAGCTTGGTATCAAAACAGAGCATTGCTAAATCTAGAGCAGGAAAGACACAAAGACAGAAGCAAATTGATTTTGTAAAGAATGTTCAAGTCTTTTATTCCCTCCTCTCCTCCATCCACTAAACTGGCATCAAGCCTTGAACCTGAGGATCCACAGGGCATCCCAACAGAAAGAAGAGTAGATACATGAAACCATTATTTACTATGTAAAAATACCATCTAACTAGAAGTCTATGCATTTAAGTAAATAGAGAAACAGATTATCAATAAGAACATTGTGGCATGCAAATGATGGAAAATGAACAAATATTGAGACTAATTTAGTGCAGAAAACAAAAATGAATCATGGCATTTACTTGTACCAGCAAAATTGAAAATAATATCTATTTAATGAAATGAGACAAAGTGAGAAGGCAAAATAAAAAACCAAGAGAATGCTTTAATAAATTAATATATCAATTATGTATGCATACATGCACATGTCACATCATCAGACTCTTGCAATAAAATTTAAAAGAACAAAGAGCAAAAATATAAAATGAGAATTTTCATCATACATTTGACTTCATAATATTATCCAGAAATTACTATAATCAATGCAAGTTTTTTATTCGTATATTGGATACTTGACAAATTCATTTAAAAAATAGAAATAAAAAAATTTAGATAAAAAATCTGAGAGAACTTGTCAATAGAAAACAATATTATAAAATACAAAGGATATACTTCTCGTAGAATGAACATTATCACAGATGGAAAACTGTAGTTATAAGAGGAAATCAAAAGACTTATGAGAATATCTCCTAATGAATATTGACTATATTAAAAAAGAAACAATAACCTTTTCTGGTATTTAGATTATACAGTAGGAAATAACATGCATGAGTAAATTTGCATTGAAATCAAAAAGAGTACAAATTGAACAAAAGTGTCTGTACTTTTATTGCACAGGAATAAAATAAAGGTATCAATTAATATTAAAATTTTATACAAAATGATTAGTGGAAATAAATACAAATAAAATAATAGAAAAATTAACTAAGAAAGCTACTTCTAGCTAAATAAGATTTCCACAGCTACATCAATGGTTGATTTATAAATAAAATACTCAGTAAACAAAAGCCAGTCAATTGTGTGGCAAGGAGTCAAAACATGGAAAAGTAGCCCCTATGGGGGTGTTTCCTGCTCTTATTTTTTTCTCTTTTATGTTTTCACACTGATCCAAAGGCAGCCCCAATCACAGAAGATACAACAGTGGTGGAGGAGACTCAGAATTCTATCTTTCTGGGCAGAGGACTAAGAAAAGAACTCCTTAAGTTAAGAGTACAAATGGAAATCCCTTATTTTTTCCAAGCTTTTCTCTCCAAGATTAGTTCTCAGGGTAAGCTTCATCCTGGGACTGGATAATAGACAAGTTGGGCTCCAGAGTAGACCACCAGGGTGGCCAGAGAAATCACACACAGAAAAAGGATGTTCTGCAGTCCATGGGGTCGTCCCAGAGGAAAGAGAGCTACGAAGGGGGTTGCCTGATTCTGGGTATGAACCTTCCCACTTCCAAAGACAATGTGCCAACTGGTTTACAAGTGGATTATGTCATGCAAGGCAGAGAAAGCTTCAAGCAAAGAACCAAGAGTTAAACCACAGCCGAAGTCACAGAAGAGTGCTGTATGACACAGGCCTGGGAGAGACCCAGAGCAGCACAGTAAAAGCTTTACAGACAGACCTGAGATTAAAACCACTGGCCACAGACAATGAAAGAGAACTTGTGGTCAGAATCTGAGTGAAGAGCCTGCTCAAACCAGCCAACTAACAAAAGCATCAACATGCCCCAACAGGACCCTAGACCTGGTGTCTGAAGAATATATTTCCCATGTCGAGGACACAATCCAAAAGTATTCAGCACAAAAAAAAAAAACTAGGAGAATAGGAAAAATTGTCAAGAGGAAAAATAGCCAACAAGATTTTTCCTCAAGACTATCCTCATATAGAAATGACCAAAGAGATAAAGTAGCTTTTATATCCATGCTCTTGAAGATAAGGAAAGCGAACCTGAAAACGGCTAAGAGAATGCATGTTAAGTGTTCTTAACCTCAAAACATGTTGGACACAATAAAGAAAGACAAGGTTATATGGAATTACAAAAATACAAAAGATTAAGGTTTTCAATAGAAAGGAAACAAAAAATAACCAAACAAATGGAATATATGAACTAAAAATTAAATAAGCCTGCTCAATAACACAATGGGGATCTCAGAGGAGTTTGTGAATTGAAAATGAACTAATAAACATTATCCAATCTGAAGAACAGAAAGAAAAAAATGACAATGTGATGTGATCAAAGCACCACAGACCTCCATAACTATCTTAATACAATGATGATGTCGTGGGAATGACAGAAAAAGGGAAAGGATTGGCCCAAAAATTCATTTAACAATAATAGCTGAAAAATCCCTAAATTGGAGAATAACATAAATTTATAGATTCTTGAAGTAAACCAACATTAAAGAGGATAAACCCAAAATTCAGATGAAACAAATCATGAAAAACAAAATAAAGGGGAAAAAATTAAAGAGCTGGAGAAGAAGGCACATGCCATAGAGTGCAACGACAATGTAAATTGACCTTGAGAACTTGTTTGGAGACTTGCATGCCCTTGATGGAAGAATGGTCATTCTCTATCTGAAAAACCATCTTCTTTCACTGGGAGCACAACTTTGGGAGGGATGCACATGGAACAGCAAGGGAAGAAGGGGACACTCACCTAACCACTCAGATCAGCCAAATTAACCCTGGAGATCAATGGAGGGATGGATGTGGCAGCCAGACAGCCCTTACATCCACAAAGATGTAAATGACTGAGAAATTTCCCTGAGAAGTAGGAAGACATAGGTAGATGAGAAAGACAGACACAGATAATTAATAAGAGATGTTTTTCCAAGTGGTCAAACAGTTATCCAGGTGTTTGTATGCATATACAAACCTGTGGCTTGTCATTAGTGGAAGAAAGCAGAATTCTAAAGTTCCTCCTGCCCTAAATAAAAGCACTTGGACTTCTGAATGTTTCTTAGTTTTCCCTCAGAGCTAGGAAACTGAGGACTCCAGAAAATGTTTAGCAAATGAGTACATGTTGATATGACTGAATTTAGATTGAGAGGGT
This sequence comes from Geosciurus inauris, assembly GCA_004024805.1. Classification (NCBI taxonomy): domain Eukaryota; kingdom Metazoa; phylum Chordata; class Mammalia; order Rodentia; family Sciuridae; genus Geosciurus; species Geosciurus inauris. Next base: position 37,424 of record PVHX01015986.1, read on the forward strand.
GAAAGATTTCTAGCATTACTGTCCCAATGTTAAAAGCCAAGAATAATTGAGCATACTTTTTTTTTTTTTTGGTACTGGGGATTGAACTCAGGGGCACTCAACCACTGAGCCACATCCCCAGCCCTATTTTGTGTTTTATGTAGAGACAGAGTCTCACTGAGTTGCTTAGCACCTCGCCATTGCTGAGGCTGGCTTTGAACTCGCGATTCTCCTGTCTCAGCCTCCCTAAGTGCTGGGATTGCAGGCTTGAGCCACCGTGCCTGGCTGAACATACTTATTTAAGAGATAGTAGTTATAAGGTCAAATCTCATGCTGTTGTCATTTCCAAATATGTTTTTGGCCAGCAGCCTTTGTACTGGGTTTTAAGAAAACCACTAATGACTGTGTGGAGTCACCATGGAGACCCAGTGGACCCTATCTATACAGTATCCTAAGAAGTTCTTTGAGGTAAATAAATCATCTATAGGTTACCTTTTTAAAGTTTTTTTTAAAAAAAACAAATTGTATAATCTTCAAAATAATTTATACTTCCTGTAGTATTGATAATCTTTCAGTGAACACTTAGTGATCATTTAAAAAGTTTAACTGCTGGTGGTAAAAATTTGATAAAAGGAAAAGCTGGGGTTTTAGTTCAGTGGTACAGCATTTGCCTAGCATGTGTGATGCACTGGGTTCAATCTTGAGCACCACATAAAAATAAATAAAATAAAGGTATTGTGTCAATCTACAACTAAAAATATTTTTACAAATTTGATAAAAATGAATCAAGTATTTGAGATTATTCTTTGAAAATAGATACTCGCATATTTACTGAAGAGTTGACTTATTTGAAGGGCATCCAAATAGGAAAGGATGCCTATTTTTCTCTATTTAAAATCATGTTGTCTGTCATGATTTTAAATAGAGAAAAAATTAAAGCCTCCACTTGTTAGAACTGGTAAACAAATTCAGTAAGGTTGCAGAATATAAAATCAATATACAAAAATCAGTAGGTTTTTATACAGCAATAACAATGTAGTTGAGAAACAAATAATGAAGACAAACTCACTCACAATAGCTACAAAAAAGAAAGCCTAGGAGTAAATTTAACTAAGGAAATAAATGATCTCTACAGTGAAAATTACAAAGAACTAATTAAAGAAACTGAAGATGAAACAAAGATGACCCATGATCATGGACTAGAAGGATTAAAATGTGCATGCTATCCAAAATAATCTACAGATTCAATGTAATCCTTACCAAAATACTAATGATATTCTTCACATAAATAGAAAAAAAAAGCCCCTAAAATTTGTATGGAACCACAAAGACCCTGAATAGATAAACAATCCTGACAAAAAAGAACAAAGCTTGGATCATTATAATACCTGACTTCAAAACACACTACAAGACAGTAGTAACCAAAACAGCATGGTACTAACATAAGAACAGACACATACTCCAGTGGAACACAATAGAGAATGCAGAAATGAATCCACTTATTTAAAAGTCACCTGATTTTTGACAAAAATGTCAGGAATATACATTGGATAAAGGAAACTCTCTTCAATAAATATGCTAGAAAAACTGGATGTTCATGTGCAAAAGAAAGAAACTAGATCCCTGATTCTCACTATATAAAAAAATCAACTCAACCAGCCTCAGCAAGGGCAAGGTGCTAAGCAACTCAGTGAGACCCTATCTCTAGATAAAACATAAAATAGGGCTGGGGATGTGGCTGAGTGGTTAAGTGCCCCTGAGTTCAATCTCCAACACCAGAAAAAAAAAAAAAATCAACTCAAAATCAATCAAATGCTTAAATGTGAGACCTTGAACTACGAAGCTACTAGAAGAAGATATTTTAAAAATGTTTCAGAATATGGTCTAGTTTTTTGGATATTAATCTACAAGCACAAGCAACAAAAGCAAAAGTGAACACATAGGATTTTATTGAATTAAAAAGCTTCTGCACATCAGAGGACATAATTAACAGAGTGAACAGGCAACTTAATAGAATAGAAGAACCATTTGTAAATCTATTCACCCAATAAGGAATTAATTTTCAGACTATATTAGGAACGACTCAACAGAAAAAAATAAATTATTCAATATAAAAATGGGCAAATTACCTAAACAGACATTTCTCAAGAGGTTATACAAATAGTCAAAAAGAACATGGAAAAAATGTTCAACATCACTACTCATCAGGGAAATGCAAATCAAAACCACAGTGAGTATCAACTTACCCAGGGAGAATAGATCTTATTAAAAAGACAAAAAAAAAAATACCAAATGCAAGTAAGGATGTAGAGGAAAGGGAAGGAACCTTCATACACTATTGGGATGTAAATTAGTAGCACAGTTATAGAAAACAACATGGAGTTTCCTCAAAAAGCTAGAAAGAGAACTACTGTTTGATCCAGCTATCTCACTATTGGGTATATATTCAAAGAAATTAAAACCATGTCAAAGAGACATCTGCCTTCACATGTTTACTGTAACATTATTCCCAATAGCCAAAATATGACTCAACCTAGGTGTCTACCAGTAGATGAATGGATAATGAAAATGTGACATACACACAATAGAATATTACTCAAATATAAAAAGAATGAAATTGTCATTTGCAGAAACATGGATGAAACTGGAGTATACTGTGTTAAATGAAATAAGCCAGGCAGGAAAAGACAAATATCAAATCTTCTAACTTTTTCATGGAAGCTAAAAATTTTATCTCAAAGAAGCAGAGAATAGACCAATGATTACCAGAGAAGGATGTGGAGGAGACAGAGATGAAAAGAGAATAGTTAATGGCTAAAGGATACTATACATGAGGGAAAACTTTTAGTGGTCTAGAGCACAATGGAATAACTATGGTTGACAACAGTTAATTGAATCTTTCAAAATAACTAGAGGACAGATGTTTTAATTTTCTCAATGAAAAGAAATGATATATATATGAGGTGATACATATGCCAAGTTCCCTGTTCTGATCATTAATCCCTCATAGATAGTTAGACAAATAGATGCATTGAAATCACATTGCGCCCCATAAATATGTACAATTACTATGTGCCCTTAAATATACATATATATTTTAATGACATATTTTTTCTAATTAAGTACAGTAAATAAACTTTTTTAAAGATAAAAGGATGGGAGAAGACATAGCATGCAAATAATACTCAAAAGAAACTGGAGTGCCTAAATTAATAGAAAAAATGTGGACTTCAGAGGAAAGAAAATTATCAGGAGCATGCAAGAACATTGCATAATCATGAAAGGGTCAGATCACCAAGAACAAACTGAAGTCCTAAATGTGCTCATAGGATCTCAGAGCTTCAAAACACATCAAGAAATAACTGATCAAATAGGAAGGAGAATGGGAGAAACCCACAAACATATTTGGAGATTCCAAAATCCACTCTCAGGGAATGTATCACAATAGATGCTCCTGTTAGACAATAAGAAAACTCAACAATCTAATTTTCACCTTTAGAAACTACAAGAACAAAATCAAATGCCAGCAGGAGAAAGGAAATAAAGAGCAGGGAGGAATAAAATTGAAAACATTACAAATTAGAAAATCAATAAAACAAAAGTGGATTTAATAAAACTCCATAGACTAAGCAAAGTTAGGTGGAAGATTTAAAGAATAGATTATCAGCATGAGGGGGAAAAGGATTTAAGAAGACTGTGTGCCCATAAATTTAAACTTGGATGAAATGGACAGATTCTTAAAAGCACAAATTACTAAAGCTCATATAAGCAATATACATCACCTGAATGGTCCTACATCTATTTTGAAAAATGAACTCTTGGTTAAAATTCTTCAAAGAGCACTTGAGACTCAGATGGCTTCACTGGATTGTATCCTGGAAATCATGTGATTCTCCATCTAATTTATATCTTAATAAAAATGTTGATTAGGCCATGGGATGTGCCCTTCATTCTGTGGACTCTGACTTTAATATTGGTTCAGTTTTCAAAGCAGTTGTAATGCTATTTAAATGGGAGGACCTCCCTTATCTCCCTCATCTCCATGATGTCCCCAGTATTATCTGTCTTCCTGTGCCCTCTCTTACTTCCATCAGCCTGAAATACAAGCCTTCAGTTTCCCTGCCCTACCGTGCATATCTAGGGCTCCATCTATACCTAGAACAAGCCAAGAGTCAGCAAAGGAAAGACACAAAATACAATGGGGATTTTCCAAGGCTCTTAGGTCCACAACTCCTCTGGGTCCTTAGAGTTTTACATATCTCATCACTCTGCCACTGCCAAAGGACTGCCCAGGTGAGGGGCAGTAAAACAGATAAAAGCAAAAACAGGGCTAGTGATGTATCTCAAGAGTAGAGCACTTGCCTAGGATTCACAAAGCCCTGCATTCAATCTCTAGTACCACAAAAAAAGAAAAATAAAAACACAGAGAAATACTCCCATACATTTTTTCTCCCCTTCAAAGTCCCCTTTTCAGATCTTTAGACCAGAAAGAAGGGGTTTCCCTTGGGAATATTTGTCCATATGGGACCATTAAGTACATCTTTAAAATTTAAAGAACTGAAACCATCCAGGATAAGTTCTCTGATCAGGAAGAAATTATGCTATAAATAATAACAAAAAGGAATTAGGCATGTTTCATGTATTTGTAAAATTAAAAATATTATTTTAATATCAAATGAATCAAAGAAGGAAGCATAAATGTAATAGAAAATATTTTAACTGAATTACAAAAATACTACATATCATTCATTGAGTAATGAACTTAAAAGAATTCTTAGCAGGAAACAAATTTGGTGGGGGGTGTACTGGGGATTAAATTCAGGGGCACTCAGACACTGAGCCACATCCCTATCCCTAGTTTGTATTTTATTTAGGCACAGGGTCTCAGTGAATTGCTTAGCACCTCACCATTCTTGATGCTGGCTTCAGACTCATGATCCTCCTGCCTCAACCTCCAGAGCCACAGGAAATAAATTTTAATGTAAAGGTATATACCAGAAATAATAACTAAAAATTAATATTCCTGCCATCTATCTCTAAATGTTAAAAATAAACACTAAAATAAATTTAAAAGGAAATAATAAAAAGAAGAGCAGAAATTAATGAAATGGAAAACAAACAATAGAACAACAGAAAGCCAAAAAAAGCAAAAAGTTGGCTGTTTGCAAAGGCAATAGTAAGAATTGAAAACTTAAGACAAAAGTGTTTAACAAAGAGAGATGGCATGAATAATCAATATCACCAAAGAAAAAGATATGATTACAGATCCTATCAGCATCAAGAAGAAGATATTATGAGCAACTTCTATGTCAAAAAATAAAAATTTAGTTGAAATGAATACTTCTGTGGGAAAACAACAAAATTGATACATATAAAAAGAGAAAACATATAGTCTCAAATTTTTTAAAGAATCCAATGAGTGATTAAAAACTTTCTAATTAAAAAAAAACACAGATAGCTCTATAGTGAATTCTAGAATATTTAAATGATGCCAGTCTTACACTAACTCTTGAAGAGTAAACTAAAGAGAAGACACATGTCCCCAGATTATTTTATGAGATTAGGAAAACCTCAATAAAACTCAGCAAGACACCATCTCAACCAAGTTATTAGCACCACAGTAATAAGCCATGTTGACATCATGACATGATGTCATGATGAGATGTTGATACCCTAAAATGACATGATAAAAAGGTCAGTTCACCACCATATGTTCAACTCTGTTTTATTAACTTCTTCAGTGTGACCAAAATACCCAACAAGAACAACTAAAAGAAGGGAACATTTATTTGAGGTTCATGAGTTCAGAAGTCTCAGTCCACAGAAGGCTGACTCCATTGTTCTGGGCCCAAGATGAGGCAAACATCAAGGCAGAGGGCAAGGTGGAGGGAGCCTACTCAACTCATGGAAGGAAGCAGATAGTGAGAGGGTGAAGGGGCCACAAGGAAGAAACACCCTTCCACTGCACACTGCCAGTGATCCACCTTCTCCAGCCATGCCCCACCTGCCGACAGTTACCACCCAGGCATCCAAAATAGGATAGACTGATAATGTTATAGTTCTCACAATCCAATCACTGTAATTCTGAATATTTCATTAACAAAAGAATTTTCTGGGGACACCTCACATCCAAACCATAACACCCCCTCCAAATCCATTCACCATTCTAATTATAAGAAAACATCAAGCAAACCCAAATGGAGTAATACTCTTCAAAACACCTGACCATTGCTCATTTAGCAAATGGATCAGGAAGATGGACGGTGAGGGAAATGGAAGGAACTAGGAAAAGAGATTGAGCAAATTATCTTATATGCCCATAGGAATGTGGTATAATGAATCCCACTATTATGTATTATTATAAAACAGCAATAAAACATAAAAGAACAAATTCATAATAAAAATAAAGTCATAAAGAACAAAGACTGAAAAACTATCACAGACTGGGGAAGAATAAGGTCATAAAACAGCTGATTTAGTCAACTTTTTCACTGCTGTGACCAAAAGACCTGACAAGAACAATTTTAGAGGAGGAAAGTTTATTTGAGAGCTCACAGTTTCAGAAGTCTCAGTCCATAGATGATAAGCTCCATTCCTCAGGGCCTGAGATGAAGCAGAACATTATGGCAGAAGAGTGTGGCAGAGAAAATCAGCTTAAAATATGGCACCAGGAAGCAGAGAGAACTCTGCTCAACAAGGACAAAATATAAACCCCAAAGGCACACCCCCAACAACCTAGCCCCTCCAACCACACACCTCTTTTAAGTTACCACCCAGTAACTATCAGGGGATTAATGCACTGATTAGGTTAAGACTTTCCTAACCTAATTATTTCACCTCTAAGCCTGTTTGTATTGTCTCACACAGGAGCCTTTTGCGGATACCTCATGTCTAAACTGTAACAAGAGCTAAATGCAATCTGGCATCCTAGATTGTATGCAGAAACAGAAAAAGGATCTTAGTGGAAAAACTGGTGAAATCTAAATGAAGTCTACAGTTAGTTAATAATATTTGTACAAACATTGTCTTCATTTTGATAAAGCTGTCAAATGAAGTCTACAGTTAGTTAATAATATTTGTACAAACAAAAAAAAAGCTGTCATGGTTATGTCAAATGTACTAGGAAAGCTAGAAGAAGAGTACATGGGAATTTTTACATAATCTTTGTAGCACTTCTGTAAACCTAACATCATTTCAAAATTAAAAGTTGTTTTACAAAAAAGTCAATAAGAGCAGTAGAAGAAAGTATGCAAACACAAAAATTTTATATTAAATATCATCAAACCTAATTTAGCAGTATTCAAAGGAGGAGGAGGAAAAAGAAAGAAAAGAAGGTGAAGGAGGAAGAAAAGAGTAAGGGAAA
>PVHX01015987.1:0-44762 GCA_004024805.1 Geosciurus inauris
GATGGTTGATAAAAAATATATATAAATATATATATATATATACTGTTCATTGAAAGTGCATATAAAGATGTTTAATATGAAGAATGTAATCTGCTTATAATTTTGTGCAAAGTTAGAAAAATTATGATTGTAATAATTTTTTTTTTCTATTTGCCTCAACAAATATTTTCAGTGAATAGTGTGTACAGCTTCTGAAAATCTGTTTTTTTTTTCTGTTATGTTTGATAACATGTATTTAAATGCAACTTTTGAGAAAAATAAATAAAAATTAAAATTAAAAAAAAAATAAAACATGAAAATTAGTTTATGATATGTTTAATATTGCTAGAAAAAAAATTTGTGTCTTAAGATCACATAGAAGTTTATGGTTTTTAAAAGGGGAAGGGAGAAGGTTTAAGCTTTAGGATTGACCTTGGTTCAACAATGTAGACTATACATTGTGTGCTGGTTGTTTAGGCTCAAGCAAGGTTTTTAATATTTGTCTTTATTTTCCTTTATTGAATGTTTTTTTTTTTCTTTTTTTGCAGTATCAAAGATAGAACTTAGACAACTTACCACTGAACCATGTTCCCAGCTTCTTATTTATCTATGTATTTGGTTTTTATTTGTTGTTGTTTTTTATTGTTGTATTTGAGACAGAGTCTCACTAAGTTGCAGATTTCTAATCCTTCTGCCTGGCCACCTGAATTGCTGGGATAACAGGGACCTGCACAGCACCTGGGCATTTTTCTTTATTTTAAAGGTAAAGGATGTTATCATTAGGTTTAAATGAGGTGACATGTAAAGTATTTTACTCTGTGTTGGGCACATAATAAACATCAGTGTTAAAGTGTATGAAAATTTTGTGATGATAATTTGGATGACAAAAGAATAATGTAGTTATGGAAAATAAAACACTATTGCTTAAAACTGGTGATAAAGTAAATGTTCATAAACATATTAAGTAATGTGAAATGGCTGTTTAGTGCTAGGTACAGGGATTGCCTTATTGTTCATTCAGTAACAACTCATTTAGTGCTTACTTTCTACCAGGGCCTGTTCTTTATGAGGGTGACACAGCAGCCAGGAATGGCAGGTGTCCATCCTTAGGAAATATGTTGCCAGGGGTTGGTGGAGACTTCACTGTGAAAAATACATCACCTGCCCTCTGAATTGTCAAACAGAACACTCTTTCTGTATCTGAGTTTGTCAAGGAAACTGCATTAAAAATAACTTTAAACTGATTAAAATAATTTTAAATAATTCTAATTTTAAATTCAACAATATACTTCAACCAAATTTTCAACAAATTAGTCCAGAACTTAAATCACTATGGATGGTAGATAAGTGCTAAACCAGAGTCTCTCTGCACTCTTTAGTTCTAAACATTCTGTGTGGAAGCAATGTAAGTGTAAATGTTCTGTAATTCATGAGTTTTAGAGTAGAATCAGAGTTTGACTCAAGATTAACACTGGTAAGGGATGGTGTAAGTTTTTCATCTTACTTACTCATCTTTTTACAGTGTATTCAATACCCTTCAATGAATGTTTCAAGTACTCTCTTGCTAACTTGAGAGTGGCACATAAGTGAAAATATGTTTTGACTTTACTTTGTTGTCAGAAACTTTACAACTAGGACTATTGCAGAGGACATAGGCATAAATTTTTATAAACAGGTTTATAAGAGATAAGGTAGTTTATCAATGCATACAATAAATTAAGAAACCAGGGGATGGTAAACATAAGTACATTACTAAAAAGGGGCATAAATGAAGGCCCAAACTTTCTGGTCTAAACACACCAGAAAGTATATTACAGAAAAAAAGTGCGTTACAAAAATTATATTGCTAGTAAGGTAAAAATGTACCACTTCCTTAGGGAAAAGGCACAACATTTCCTGACCCCAGATCTGGGTCTATTATCTCTGAAATACACACTGAGTCCTGTATTAGTCTACGAAGTATGCTACAGGTATTTCTTATAGCACCTTTCAATACAGGCTGAAAGTCCCATTTTAAAATACAATCCAGGGAAAACAACCCCACAGGGATCAAAATAGAAATGGCCAGTTCTCCTTAAGTAGGGAAAATATAGATTTGCTAGCATGGAAGCGTATATACTTTCAGGTCATTATTTATGACATTATATACCCAAGCTTTTAATAAGGATGAGATTTTCTTTTCAACATGCTTTGATGCACAATTCCCCTTTACTGTTGGATATGGTAGAACACACTTGTTCTGTAACTCCAGCTACTTGGGATGCTGTTGGCAAATTGCAAGTTTTAGGCTGGCATTGGCAATTTACTGATACCTTTTCTTCAAAATAAAAAATACAAAGTTCTGAGGATGTAGCCCAGTGATAGAGCACCCTGGATTAAATCCCCAGTAATGCAAAAAACAAAACAAAACAATTCCCTTTTAGATGAGGCTGGGATCCTCTATGTCTGTTTCGTTTTGCACATTGCCATAACCTAGATCTTGGAGAGTTACCGGGTAAATAATCTGAATTCCCTTGTCCCATGTCAGATGCCTGGGATTTTCAAATTTCCCTCAATTGCTCCACATCTGGGCCATTACAGAGCAGAGATGATGTGCCTGCTTTCCCCTGTTCATTGACTTCCCTCCCTCTTCATCTTATTTTGTCACCCAGCTGACTTTGTCAGACTAATTTTGTTTCCAGGCACTTTTGTTCATCATAGTATTTATAGACTACAGCTTCTGAGAAGATGTATACTTTCAGGGTGGTTGAGAGAAATACCATGAACATGTATACAGTTTCTCAGCACAGAGCCTAGCATAGTGTTTCCTATGTTTGCACTTCAGAATAATCCAGAGTTCCAAAAGGGACTAAGCTTTGTTTGGTCTTGACAGGTCATAGACTGTTTAATCAGTACAGTGTGTGATCTGGGCTTTGGAAGTATGAAAAGACCTCTTGGTAATTCTAAATTGCATAGGAATTTGGGAATCACTGATCTAGCAACTAGTAAATGCTCACAAGTTAGCTACTCTTCTTTCCAGGTGTACTTTGATGAAAGCTCTGGTGCTATAGAAATCATGCAGTTATTTTAAGTTCCCCGATACATATTCGATATTATCACATATGCCATACAAAACAGCATTTTTCTTTTTTTTGTTTCTATTCAGGTGAGAACTTAAATTGCAACATCCTCTTTTTTAAAAGTGCCATCCAATGTATTGTAGAACTTATACTATATTGAAATATAATATATAGAAATATATAGAACTTACTCTATAATGAAATTTAAAAAAAAAAGAAAACCATGAGTCTAACAATTATGGGCAGTTCAAGAGCTGACTTTGCACAATGTCAACAAGTAAAAAGATGTGCTGAAGCATTCACTAATGATTTGCAAGTCAGCAAGTGGTGATAGCAGCTGCTTTATAGATGGAGGAAAATTGCACCTCATTTTCACCCTCAGGAAATATATGTGTTTAAATCGTTTCCTGTTGTAAATGTGAAAATGTTCATTGAATTGAAAAAAGCACTTTTTCATGTCATGTACATAAAACTGATGTGAATTAACTGATCAAAACATGGTTAGTGGAAATAATGAGGATTCTAGCAAGAATAGCATCCAAGAAGATTCAGAATCCAAAGGCAAATTAAGAGGTCACCTTACCCAAGCTTCTCATTTTTTGAAGGAGGAAACTCTTTAATAACAGTATTACCAATACTCCCAAGGTCATAAGGCAATCTAATTGGTAATTCCATAGCTGATTTCTCCCATATTCCAACCCATGGAGCTTTTGATTGTGTGATGATGACCTCCTAAGAAAAGAAGTTGCATTGGAGGCCTCTGCTTAAGAGTTTAAATCTAGGCTCCTTTAGATAAAAGAAGAAAGCAAATTCCTTAAGGTGGTGTCAAAGCAAAACTTGCACTGTAAACAAACGAGGAAAATTCCAGGTGATTACAATGGGAGACAAAGACCAGGAGTAATCTGAGCTCAACTCCTCCTTGAAATATGGTGAATGGGTGGGGAACAGAGGGGTGTTAAGTAATTTAAGTTCTGTGATAAGAAAAAGAACAAGAATCATCTATGTTTGCTAACTGGCTTTACCCACAGGACATGTAAACTTCTCTGGCAGCTTTATATATCTAGCAAATTTCCTGCCAATTAAACTCTTACCCTCCCTGAGACCACAGGAGATGTGATAGGGGCACTATCTTTCTTGATTATTATATATTAAAGGGATGATGCCTATGTTTTGAGAAAAAATCCTGGTCTGCAAAACTGGCAAGAGATATTTATACAGATTTATCTCTCAAAGGGCAGAAAATGAATGGATAATTACAAGTTTTCTAAAGTAAATTCTCTTAAGACAAGATAGATCAGGGTCCTAGAGCCAGGAAGAAGCCTACCTAAATTTTGGTTAAATGGAAGAAAAACGTAGGCCATTGTTCTTCATCCAAGAAAGTTCCTATTTTAATTCTAGGTCATATCTTACATTTTTAATCCTTCGCATATTCACATCATTTTCTCATTTCATTTTCATAACATATGCTGAATTTGAAGCAACAGATATTATGCTTTCATAGTGAGTTGGGATATTGAGGCATAGGGATATCAGCAACTTTAATAATTATCAAAATTGATAAATTATAGATCTAAGATCAGTGAAAATTCCCCTTCTAAGCCCAATGGCTTGCAGTTCTTAAAATCGCTGTACTACAAATGGTTGTTGATGCTATTTGATAGCAATAAAATTGAATATATGTGTTTAATGAGGGAACAAGGTTCTCATTTCTGACAGAAATTTAAATGAAGGTTATATTGGATACAAATTTATTGAGATTCACATGTTTTGTTCTTCTTTGAGCATTCATTACAGTTGGTACATGAATTAAATGTGGCTTATCAGGTACTAACCTTGTTTTAGTGCAGTTGTTAAAATTTACTTTAAATTATTATCTAGATATAGTTAATACAATGTGGAACCACTGGCCAAATATGGCTATTGAGCTCTTGAAAAGTGGCTAGTATGAGTGAGATGCAGTATAAATATAAAATATGCACCAATGGCTAGGGGTGTAGCTCAGTGGTAGAGTACATGCTTAGCATGCATGAGGCTAGGATTTATTCCCTGCTAGAAAACAAAACAGTAAAACAAAAGCACTAAAACTTAAACCTTAGTATGAAAAATGATATAAAATATTCCATTTATTTTTTCTTATTAACTACATGTTAAAATGATTGTTTTTAATATATTGAGCCAGAGAAAATACAATGTTAAAACCATCATCAGTTGTTAGATTTTACATTTTAAATTTTCTCTTTGTTGAAAACATTTATTTAAGTAACTCAATAAACTTTTTAAAAGTAAATAAGATTTGTCATAGAAAATCTCTAGTACTTAGATAAAAAATGAGTCTATTTAAATGAAACATTTTACATGTTTGATTTAAAAAGACCTATGAAAAATATATGGTTAGTTTGAAATGTTTGGATGTTTTGTGATTGATTTTTTTTAATCAAAGTGTTTGGAGGAAATTTATAAAGCATGACATAGGAAAAGAGAATTTAGGAAAGGATTATAGGGAGGCACAGTCTTAGGTTATGGAGAGCACAGTGATTTGGGAAGCTGAAGCAGAAGAATTGCAAGTTCAAAGCAACCTCAGCAACTTAGTGAGGCCCTAACTTAGTGAGGCCCTGTCTCAAAAATTTAAAAGGGCTAGAGGTGCTATTCAGTGGTTAAGAGTCTGTGGGGTCAATCCCCAACACATACATTATGTATATAATATACAATAGGATATACAAGGGTATAAAAGGGTACAAAAATTTTGGAATATAGTTTATATTCCAGTCCATTTCAGAAGATGGATGCCATTCCAGAAGATGGAAGTATCTCCACACAAAGACTTGTACATGAATTTCCATTTCAGCTTTTTTGGTAATAGCTAAAAAGGAAACAACTCAGATATCCATCAACAGGTGAATGGGGGAAAAAAAACTTGGCATATCACACAATGGAATACTACTAGTTGATAAAAATGAACAATTGATATGTGGTACATTATGGATTAATCACAAAATAATCATTCTGTCTGAAAAAATCAGACCCCCCCCAAAGAATACTACATACTATAAGATTACATTTACATAAAGCTAAAAATAAGAAAATAATCTGCAGCACTATAAAATAGGTCAGAGTTAGGTTGGATACAAAGACTTGGAACTGGCAAGAAAAAGGGATTACAGGGGCTGGGGTTGTGGTGCAGTGGTAGCGTGCTTGCCTAGCATGCTTGAGGCACTGGGTTCGATCCTCAGCACCACATAAAAATAAAATAAAGATATTCTGTCCACCTACAACTAAAAAATAAATATTTTTAAAAAAAGAAAAAGAGATTACAAAGAGACAAGAGAATATTTTGGGATGATGGATACGTTCATTATCTAGGCTGTAGTGATCATGTTGTAATTACATATATATATGTATGTCAAAACTTATCAAGTTATGCACTTTAAATATGTGCTGTTTATTTACATCAGTTATTCAGTTACCACTCAACAAAGCTTAAAAAAATGAGAGTAGCTGTTTGAATGCACAGATGTGGGAGCCTGCTGAGGTCGAGGTGTTACATTTACTGTAGTGATCTAGAAACTTAATATCTCACAGATACCTATATTTAATGACATGACTTGACAATAAATATGCATTGGAATTGTAGGAGAAACATTAGATTTTAAACCATAAATTCAGTCTGAAGTTTTTATTTCAAAGAGGGCAGGCAATCTAATTTTACTAGCTGTGAGAGTGTCATGTTAATTGGGCTGTAGTTCTCAATAGTTTTACATATTTCTCAATCCTGTCACATTCATCAAAATATACAGTAGTATTAGTAGCATGATAACTTAAATGTGATGATGTTGATTGTATGATTAAAGAAAAATATTTCTGTACCTCACAATTCCATCTTAATATTTGAACCGGAAAAATATTATTTATAAAAATATAAAAGCACAAGTAAAAAGTTCTGCATCCTTAAAATAATTTATTCAGAACTTCGTCAAAGTTGATAGACTTGGCTTCCAACTACTGCCATACTATATACAAGTTAAATCATAAAACATGTTTCCTCTGACAGTACACTTTCTACTTCACCACTAAGAAGTTATTTTCCTCCAGTTTTTAAACATTCAACTTAGTGATGACTTTTGCTATGTAGGTATATTTAAGCTTCCTTTCTGTATCAATACCACTTCCCTAGACCAATTATTATTCATTTCTGTTTGTATTTGCTTGATTATCTGTACCAACATAACTTCACGACACTGAGACACTCCATTTTAGTTATCCACTGACTGGTCTATTGCTCTTTAGATTTTTTGATATCTTAAGAGAATAGAGCATGCTGTTTTCATCTTGTCTGAGTCTAAGATCTGATATAGCATAAATATTTGATGGAATATTAACTAGATTGATCAGTTTGGGAGTATTTCCCTAGTTTACAGCAAATCCTGACAAATCCTTCTTTTATCACTATATCTGCTCTATAAATCTAAGTTAGTAAGCCTCCATAAAATGCTGTGGTTCTAAATGCTCCCAGTGGATCTGTTCAAGTGATTTTAATCAATCTGTCACAAAATATCATAATAGAAACTACAATTATGTCATACACTATGTGTTTGATAGGATCAAAATGAGATACTACAAATTGCTTGAATAAATCAAATGAAAGAGCCATATGGAGTGTGAATTCTGATAGTAATTCAATCTCTAAACTAGAGGCATACAATCATTTTAACCAATCTGATGAGATAACAAAATTGCTACATTTTATTCTTATGGTTATTATACAACCTTGTCCAGATTGGGTTCAATAAATTCTAGTTGGATTAAATTTTGTTCTGTACTAGGAAATAAAATTGATCAAAATATGTTACGTGCATGTATGAATATGCCACAATGAAACTTACTATCCATATAATTATTATACACCAATAAAAAATTTAAAAAAAACATTCTGTATGAGATGGGTATATTTCATTGCCTAGTCATTGAATTCAAACAAGTTCTTATTTGACACTTTATATTTGCAAATAATTTGCTGATGATATAATAGGAGGAAATGGCCCTGGGCTAAGATTGCTGGACTCCTGGGGTTGCCTGTGCAAACTGTAGCCCAGAATAATTTTTGATCAACATTTCACTCTTTTTCTTGAGTATCTACTTTGTTCAAAAGCTGTTAATAAATGGCAAGTAAAATCAGTCAGTATTTCTTTATGGAGTTATAGATGTCATTCAAGTAGTTAAAGAAATCAGGGAGAAACTGAATTGAGATATGTAGCACAAAGAATTGTAAAACTACTAGGAGAGCTTGTGGGAGAAGTATTTGATCTAGAAATCAAAAAGGCAGAAAAGGATTTTCCTGTGGAAGCAATCTTAGGAAGAAGAGATACAAATTAAGTAGGAAAGAAGGAGAGAAGGACATTCCTGGCAAAAAGCAATGTAAAGTGTTGGGATGGGAGGAAGAGCTGTGAGTGGAACTTACAAAAAGCCCATGTGTCTGTATCGGACATGCAACCTGATAAGGAGTGGTACTGGAAAAAGTCCTCAGAACGTTAATAAAGATCAAGGCACGCCTTTGGACAAAGTGTTGCTCAAGTACGGAAAATAGATTGGGGAAAATGAAATGGAGGCCCATTTGTGAGGCCATTGTTATCATATAGTCAAAATGATTAAATGTTGAGTGAAGCTTGTAGTAGTAAAGGTAGAGAGAATGGCTGGATGACAAATAAATTTAAGTTGACAGTTCCTGGTGGGGGATTGGATAAAGTGGTAGAGGAGGCATTTCCAAATTTTTGACCTGCGTGACTAAGAAAATGATACTTGATTTACTGAGAGAAAAAATGCTTGAAATGGCCAGTATTTTCAGAGGGTTTGGGACAATGTGAGAAAGTATAATGAGTTGGCTTTAGACATGTTGAATTTGAGAAGGCTTTGAGAATTACAGAACTCGATGTGCTAGCACCTGGCAGGAGATGCTGAAAGTAGAAAAGCATTAGATACAGTTGTGAGCCTTCTTTATTGAGGTCATGATTGAA
The DNA here is from genome assembly GCA_004024805.1 of Geosciurus inauris. NCBI lineage: Eukaryota > Metazoa > Chordata > Mammalia > Rodentia > Sciuridae > Geosciurus > Geosciurus inauris. The sequence goes on from PVHX01015987.1 coordinate 9,047, forward strand.
CACAGAGGAGTGGATCAGATTATCTAAGGAGAAAGTAAAGAATGAATATAGAAATGGGAAAAGTGGATGGAAAGTGACACTCTGTGTACTTGGGCAGGTACACTGGAGAAGTTGTATGGCTTTGCACCTCAAACTGTGGCTGGTGAACCAGCAATTTTCATTCAGAATGCTGTATCTGGTTAGCACAGAGCCTAGCCTACATTAAATTCTTAGTAACTATGTAATGATTGATCATATGGGGCAAAGTCTGTTTTTATTTATATAATTCAAAATTATAAAATTTTTATTCTTCTTAGATCTGCATTATATTTTGAAGTTGTATCTTGATTTCTACTTGTTGGAAATGATCAAGTTTAAATTGTGGCCTGGTTAAGGATAAATTTGATGCTACTATTCCTTGAGCATTAGACAAATATACCCTTTTACATATTATCAGTAGACAGTTTGGCATTTTTGTGGTTTGGATCTTAAATGTCCCCAAGAAGGCCATTTGTTGAAAGCTGTCCCCAGCCTATGGCACTATTGGGAGCTGGTGGAACTTTTAAGAGGTGGGGCCAAGTAGAAGAGAGGGCACTGGGGGATGTGCCCTTAAAGGGAATATTGCTACCTCTTTTCTTTCCTTCTTTCTACTTCCCAGCCTCCATTAGCTAAGCAGCTTTCTCCCCATGAATTCCCCACCGTGTTATTTTCACTTGCCATAAGCCAAGAAGTTGACCTGAAACCACTAAAATCTTCAGCAAAAATAAATCTTACCTCCATTTAAGGTGATTTTCTCAGGAATTTTGTCACAGTGACAGAAAGCTGATGGTGCTAACATTAATATAGATTATTAAAAATTCTAAGGAATATTAATCAAATTCTCTTCAATTTCTTCTCTAATCTACTTTTTATAAAAAGATATGTTTGTATCTCTGATTAAGACTCCTGGATCTTACATTCTTCCTTGTATTGCTGGCAACTTTTATTTTATATTAAAATGCATTTGTTAGCTATATAAAAGTTTGTGAACATCATATAATATCTCACTTGTTCCTGTTTAATATTTTGGATTAAATTGTACATTTTTAAATAAGAACTGCATATCATTGTTTGCATTTTCTTTTATTTACATTTTATTAGTCATCTTTGGCTATTTCTTTATTTTTTCTTTTCTTGTCATTTTTCTCAGGTGTTTCCACTCAGGCCCCAGTACAAAATAGCATGTAGCCCTGGGAACTTTTACTCCAGAAAAAATGGAAAGATAGAGGTTGAGCATCTTACCTAGCATTTTGAGCAGATCAGATCTGAATGGTATCATTGAGGAGGAGCTATCAAACCAGGTAGATTCATAATCAGGTCAACTTGTAATAACAACTAGCTGTGTCTTAAATTCCAGGAACTATGTCCATGGATAATTGTCCTTAATGGATCATCTTCAGAGTGTGTAGATGATCCTGACAGGCTGTTATTCCTGCATTATCAAAAACTAAATGTTGTGACTTGTAGTATATACAAGGAATATCCTAGACAGAGTAGACACAGGTGAGTATTCTTTTGGGTGTATTAGAGTTCAGTGGAGGTAAATTGTCCATCCACCAGAGGACACAGGGTGGTTCAGTGGCACTGGTGTCAACAAGCTCCATTCAGCTGAAAGGACACTGAATGATTGTGAATAGTAGAAGGGTTGCCATTGCTTTCTACCTCGCTTTTATATATATTTATATACATATATGTATAATTTTATTTATTTATTTATTCTACTTAGGTATACATGACAGCAGAATGCATTTTGATTCATTGTACACAGATGGAGCACAACTTTTCATTTCTCTGGTTGTATGTGATGTAGAATCACAATATACATGCAGTCATACATAAAGCTAGGGCTATTGTGTCCATCATATTACATTTATCTCAGTAGTAGACACTGTGGTACACCTACCTCCTAGGTATCACTTTAGCACTGAAAAATGCATTCCTTTGGGTTTGGGAATGCTGGAACCTGACAGCTCCTAGCTCAATTCTTCTGTGAGAACTGCCCTGGACTTCAGAGAGCCACTTTTTCTGGAGACAACCCATATCCCAATAAATACTCAAAGTAGGGTCATAAAGAATCATTCTCCATACTTCCATTCATAAACACTTTTCAGGGTCATCTTACGCTAGAGCTCACCTGGCATTGACTAAATTCAAATTTTCTCTCTGCTCAGTACTGCTTTTAATACTCTGTGGTTGGTGGTGATTCTGAGAGTTTGCCCTAAGAAAATTCCTACATGCAAATGTCTGTTTTGACATCTGTTTCTCAGGAAACCTAAATAGCAATGCCATTTCCACAAAAATAGAAAACTATAAAGCTTTAGGTAGGACTTTTCTCAGATTTCTAGTGGTGGTGAACTTTTTCTATCTGTTTTTTGAGGCATCTGGCTGAGAAATGAGAGATGAACATTTTCTATCTGTTTTTTGAGGCATCTGAGTGAGGAATGAGAGATGAACAATAGTTAAATCATAGTAGGCTAAATTACCATCTTGCTTAAGTCTTGTGATATGATAAAATCATTAAATTTCATCTGTGTTTATTGTAATGGTTTATGTGTCGTGTGATGTAATCTTGAAAATAAAAGTTAAATCAGGGAAGATTTAATGAGATGACCAAGCTGTTATGATATGATCATTATGGAATCACTGAAAGGACAAAGTCGAAGGGACTTTCATTAAACCAAACCTTTCCATTTACAGATATTACTCTTTCTTTTCCCCAGTGTATGACCTATAAATGAGTAAGGTTATACTCCCATAACTTTTGCATAGACTTTAAGGGAGAAGATTTTATGTATTCTTTAAACTTTATAGCATTCACTTTATGCACTGTATTGAACAACTTAAAAGCTTTTCTTTCTGGGATGAAAAAAAAAATAAGTGAGAATTTTTACTTTAGAAAGCACTAGAAAAATTGAATCAATTTAAAGAAAAAGGCAAAATGTTAACCTGCAATTGCTCTCTCCTAAAGAGAAATAAATGGTAATGTAATTAGTAGAATTTGAGTAAAGATGCAAGGAATAGGCTGTATAGAAGTATTTTCTCTACATTTCCTTAAGATTTAACATAATTGCTTTTTTTGAACAACGTTGAACTTCAAAACAACATTTGGAAAATTAGAAAATGAATTCATACCTCATTGGCTAGCTCTTACTTTTTGGAATTGCTGCATTTGACAATTCTATTTTGAAATTTTCATACATTTACTCATTTACTCAATATATATTCATTGAGTTCCCAGTATATATCATCTACTATGCTAGGTGTACCTGATTTTCTACTTTTTCAGGAATATTAATCATTAGTTAATGAAACTGGTGGGTTTGTGCTTAATAAAACAATATACGGAGAAAATATTTTCATGGCAATGAAACGTTCCTGTAATTATGGATTGGACATTATAGCAAGTGACACTAAGTAGCTATTAGGCAACAAAATGCCTTGAGGCTGATGATAACTAGAATTAACAAGGATGATCAATTTACCTGCATATAGTGGAAAGAGCTATGTAGTTGGTACAAATCAAAGGGAGATAAACTTACAATTACAGGCTTTTTATAATTACTTCTGAGGAGATTCAGAAATATTTATTTTCACCGATAATCAAAACTAAGATATAGAAGAATTAAGAGATTTAGACAAATATATGTTGCCATTTACTTCAAAAATTCAAAGAAATCAAACTTTCAGTCCAAGAATTTTCTCACTCTGTTAACTGGATCCTCCTATTTCACAATTTTGCCTAGAGCCAACCCTGAGGAGACCTACTTCCTACGAGAACAGGGCTAATCCCCTATTGCAAGTGACATTTTATATGGATTTTCTGTTTTTTTCATGTTTGCAGTGGAAAAGAACAAACTGTTCTGACAATATATGGAAGAAATTGTTCAAGCTCTTGTTCTGCACCTTATCTGACAAATTTCTTTATTTGGGACACTTGCTCAAACAGAAACATTGTTGCATTGGCCCTTATTATGTTTAAACCTACTGTTAAAACAATTATTTCTGTGCCAATCTCTCATATAAAATCCAATTGATCCAGAATTTAAAAATGTCTTGTGCTTATTTAACTATTCTCATTCAGTTACTATGTCAAATATACCAAAGTGATTTTTCCATATTTTAAATTGGAAAATATTTTTCTAATAAACTATGGAGAAACCAATAAATGCTTATGTATGATAATACTGTGTATTTCTTTAGTATCATCTGAAGAACTTCTATGATATTTAATGCATCTATAAAAATAGAACACCAACTCCATGTTTTGTGTTCATGATGGATCATAAATTGTACAGACATATATGTGATCACTTTGATATATGATTTTTTCTTTCTTTCTGTTCCTTATGAGGAAGGGTAATGGCTATTAACTTTGAGGCATTATTTCTTTTCTTAAACTCCTGGTGCAATATATTTAGGTATTAAAATGTATGTATAAACTGTGGTTTATATAAGAAATCTTATCCCCTGAGGAAAATAGATACTGGGGAAAATAAATCAGAAACTAATAGAGATAATAATTCACAGACCATTTAGGGAATTCATTGACACTTGATATTGTAAAAAGCAAAAAGATAAACCTCCTTTCCCTGTGCCCCTTTTTTTGTCCTTCTTTCCGTCTTATATTTATTGAATGCTTATTACATGGTCTTGAAATTTTTCAGATTAATTGGAGAGGGAGATATACAATAAAATAATTAAGGAATGACATAATAAATTCTGTACAAGAAGGGATAAGTAAAGGATACCAAAGCTTCAGTAAATTATTTAACAGATTGCCTTGCTCTCTTGTCACTGTAATTAGGGATTAGGTTGGGTTCCTACCTCCATAAGTATGGAGGACAGCTTCCATGATTTCCAGTGGTCAATCCTGAACTACACAACCACTTGCACTACTTGTGGGGTTCTACTGAATCCCTGCGTCAACTATTTCCTCTGTGTTCTGCCTCTTGATGACATTTATATTATACATCCTATTTCCCCAGAGTCTCCCCATAATTTTCATCATTTGCACAATGAAGTCAACATATTTTCCAACAGATGTCAGAGCAATTTACTATTCCTGCAGTCAATAACAGGTTATTGGCACTCAATTTAAATCTAGACTGGTACTTGGAAGCTAGGGTAGGACTTGGAATTACCGACTGATAAAAATATTGATAAAAGGAAACTGATGGAGCTAGAAAGGTCAGCAGATTGTTTAAGCTCATTAGCAGACAAAAAGTACCCACAGATTAAAAGGCATAATTCAGTGCACTTCAGGCACCATTGAAACATTGATTCAGACCCTACTGCCAAGTAGCTTATAGTTAAAATGGTAAGCACGTAAAAAGACATCCACAGATAGACAATAATGCACTCTCTTCTTTGGTGAAATCTAAAATTGGCTTTCAATTTGTGTGTGTGTGTGTGTACCATTTTCTCTAAATAGAAAAATAATCTTTGTTCTAAGAGGATACATCTCAATGGCCACATGATTCTCTATTCATAGCACTAAACTAGCTGCATAGTGTGTAAAATATTGTTAATTTCTTTAATTGGCAGAATAGACAACAATCACTACTGATTGATGCTGTATAAATAAGCTTCTTTGCCTGTTTCTTTGACAATACAAATACAGTACAGTATTTATGGTTAGTGGTTAATCACATAACATATTATGTTATGACTTGAGTATTATACATTGATGTCTCAGATCTAAGCTTCTAAGATAAGGATGGATTAGCTGCTTTGTGTACATTTCTGGTACTGCAGAATACCTAGTCCAATGCTGCGACAGCTATAACTGTTCAAGAACAAATAAAACTGCTCAAGATGAAACATGAAGATTATGTTCTCCTACTGCTTTTGGTTGGGAATTTCAATGGAAATTTAGATTTTATGGTACTTCTAGATGATGAAAAACTGACAGCCAATATTTTCTTCAAGTCTTTGCATACTGCTTTCAAAGGTGTTCTTCGGGAAAATTCTGAAAGCTACCAAATAAAAATGCCAGAAGCAAATCAGATTCCATGATTTCTTCACTCATGAACATAAATAAAATGATTAAGACAAGCAAATCATAGAATTGGTTGTAATAATTGATCCAGGGTCACAATAAATTGTCTATGTGGTTGCACATTTTCCAGGAAAAAATTATATGTATTCATTCTGAAATTGGTCTGGTCAAAATTCTTATTTATGGACATATAAGTTGATATTCTAAAAAGATCTTTACAAAGAAATTTCATCACATTTTGGTTTTGCACAGGTATTTCAGTCATCACCTTTATAACCTGGACAATCACTTTGCTTCTCAGTTATTGTGTGACTGTTCTGGCAACAAAAGAAAACTGAAGAGTGTTGAAGTGGCAGCATAAGCTCTGTAACACAAGAGTTTTGGAAAACTTTTGATTAGTTTATTAGTTGCACAGTCATCAATTAAACGGAAATTTCTTCAGGGCATGAGTTAAAATCAGGATAAGCTTATGATCTACTCCCTATATTTTTGCTCCATCTCTATTTTTTCTAAGCAAAGGGTAGTGACTTTCTACATTTCTACTAAAAACTACTTAAAACATAAATGGCCAGAAGATGAAAGGAATGATACAACCAGTAGAATTAGAAAGTAAAAAATCATGCATATATTTGATCTGCTTATTTTGAATGTACCTGTTTTGCTCTGGGAGAATATATATGTATGATAATGAGCATGTGTGTTCAATGAAAATGGTCATTTGCTTAAAAAAGATACTATACATTGGTATCAGATTTTAAAGAATTGGATATTTAGTATCAGGTTTTAAAAAATGATTTATTCTATTTCTGTATCATTTAAAACTCATTTTATGTATTAAGTGTTATGGTTTGACTATGTCCTCCAAAGTTTCATGTGCTAGAAGCTCGGTCCCCAGTGTGGCTATGTCAATGATAGTAAAATCTTTACTAGGTGGAGCTTAGTGGAAGTAATCAGGACACTGGGGGCATCATGCAAGGAAGAGAGCAATGTTGTACTTACCAGATCACAGTTAGCTCCGCATTAAGTGGGATGTGATTAAAAAAGTGAGCCTAGTCCCTGAATTTCTCTTGCTTCCTGTCTGGTCATATGACTGCTCTTCCTCTCTCACAAGGGCTTCCTCCATGCTGCTATCTGACATTTTACAATGAATTGGATAACAAAATGCCTTAGACTGAGTGATTTACAAAGAACAGAAGTTTATTTAACTCAAAGTTCTGGAGGCTGGTAAGTCTAAGAGCCAACATCCAGTGTTGGTCTTCTTGCTTTACCATAGCATGGCAAAGGAGGAGACAGAGCAAGTATGCTAGTTCCAGACTCTTCTTAGAGAGTCCCTAATGCCACAGTTGGGGCCCACTCTCATGAACTCCTGTACTCCTAATTACCTACCAAAGGCCCTGCCTACAAATATCACCAATATATGAATTTGGGAATTGAGTTTCTAATACATGAGCCTTTGGGAACACATTCAAACTGTAGCATGCCCTTTCCTTCACCTTAGAAAACCATTGTTCTCATTGTTTCCCCATTATGAATTAATTTTGCATATTCTAGAATTTCATGTAAATGACATGATACAGAATATATTTTGCAGAGGGAGGGCTAGGATTCTTTATTCAGCATGTCTCTAGAGTTTATCATCTTACCTCCTGTATCCGTATCATATTTCCTTCAATTGCTAAGTATTCCATTGGAGGAGCACATGACAATTTCATCTACTAATCAGCATCATTTTATTTGTTTACAGAATTGAATATTATGAATAAAGTTACTATGAGTAATTTCCAATAACCGTTTATATGGATATTTTATTTTTGGAGAAATACAGATGAATGGTATTCTAGAGTCCTTTTCAACTTCAACTAGATAAAATAAATAATTTATTTTTTTTATTTTATTTATTTATTTTATTTATATTCCCTTTATTTATAAAAATATAAGAAAGAACAAACATTTCAAATTAAATGATCCGTAGACCACCTTTTAACTTTTATCTAAAAATGATATAAAGTGAAATTATTTTTACATGAGTAACACATTAAAATACATATGAATGTTATGACATTTTAATGTTAATGTTTATTTTCTTAAAATACTGTGCAATTGACATTTTAAAGTACTTATTTCAGACTCTCAGATTCTCACATAGGACATTTCTCCTGTAAATTTTAGTATATTACTAAATGAATAAACACCAAATAAGTACCACGTTAGTTTCCCAAGGTTTCTGGCATAGCAAGAGCCAGAATTTGTTGAATCTCTTCAAGTACACTGCACAAGAAGAAAAAAATATTGAATTCACAATATGTAAATATTTATTTACTATACTTAAATTGAATTTATAGCATAAACTACTTTTACAAAGAGATTATAAATAATTCCTCTGAACACTACTGATCCCCATAGCTTTAACTCCACAAACCTATACCTAAATATCATATATATATGAAAGCTTAACAGTTTACCTCAAGTAAAACATGATAAGTAAGGTTATTTTATCTCATTGAAAAATATATTACTTGAAAAATTCACAGTTGGGAACTAAATATATATGAAAAATTAAAAATGTATTGCTTTGTCAAAATAAATCTCTTTAAAATTCCACTATTAGATCAAGTGAATGGAAATCAAAAGATTACTATATTTTACGGTAGGTACTACAAAAATACATCTAGTAATATAAATAATTATACATTTCCCACAAATGTGCTGTAGTTATTCCAAATATACTTACCATTGAAGTTTTATGTGAACCATTAAATTTAAAGGAGGATGAAAATTTATATTTGTAAAATAAATTTGAATGCATATGTTAATACATATTCATTTTACTGAATCTCACCATCTGCTTCCATATTTACATTATTATTTGCATAGGAAAGATAAAGCAAAATGGTGCATATTTATGGAATTTATTTAATAAATTATTATGAATAAGTGCAATTTAATGTTGACATAGCTTTTCTTATAGCCAAAGAAGTAATTTTCCATTATCTTTCAAATTAATTTAACCATAAAAGATCACTAATATTATCATAGTCTGCCTTATATTATGTATATAAAGTTTCAGGTTTTTTTTCCCTTAACACTAGGACACAAAGACGTGTGTGTGTGTGTGTGTGTGTGTGTGTGTGTGTGTATCTGTACAAAGGACCATTTTTTTTTTGCTTGAGAAAAAGTAGACTTTTAATTAAGATGAAATGTAATTGAATAAATGTTATGAATTATGGAACTCATTGTCCTTTATATAAAACAGAAGAATAGAAGTATATGGGTTTTTTTTTTTAGCAATTTTAACATAAATAAAATAAATTGATAATTCTTGCCTGAGCATAGGTTCTAGAAATATTTTATTGCAAAAACCTGAAAATCAATGAAATGTGAATTTTGTTGTGAGATGACTTTCACATCTGTAACTTCATTATTTAACAATAGTTTTCTACTATTACGTTACGTTGTGTTATAAAAATTTGTTTCTACCTCTGACACAATATTCTATCAGGAAATAATAGAAACTATTTATTTCTATTGGAGGCCTAGAAGGCAATCATTAAAAACATGTAAAGTATAAGTATATTATATAAAACTAATAAATGACTTATATAGTATAGAGTTGATATTGCAGATTAGTTAGAAAGGGACAAACATTTTAGTAGTTGATGCTGAAACTTTGGTAAAACTGTAATTAAATCACTACCTCCCATTAAGCACTAAGGATCAATTTGAAATAGATTAAAAACCAGGGTGAAAACTAAAATTATAAAATTTTTAGAAAATCTATAACCATACAGGAAAATACTGATGTATTCAACAACATTAAATTAAAAACTCCTAATTAATCAATATATCATAAAGGGTAGAGGCACAGCTCATGCATGGCATGTGCAAAACTGAGTTGCATCCACAGCAGTGCAAAAAAAGAAAAAAAGATACAAGAAGCAAAACGTAACCCCTGAAGTTCCTCATCATATGGCAGCTATTTCAAAAACTGGTAAAAGATATTTTTTGGTTGTGCATAATTCAAAATTAAAATTTGGGTTATATCTAAAATATTTAGAAAGCTTCTGTAAATCAAAGTGAAGAGTCTTAATAGGAAAATATAGTAAAAGTAAATTCACATGTCAAACATTATTTCTTAGTAATCAGGAAAATAAAAATTAAATCATTATTTAATATCATTACATACCCAATAAATTTACCAAACTAAAAAATTCTCACAATGCTAAGTATTACTTATAATATAGTAGAATAATGTTGTGTGTGTGTACACAAAACAGCCCGTTGTTATCTACTAATATTGAAATGCATATCCCTGCCACTGAGCAATTTCACACTTTAAAATATGCACAAGGAAACAGGAACAACCATACTTACAGCATAACCTTGGAAGTATGAGTCCTGAAACAAACTGACCTCTAGTGTTATTTGGAATGACAAATTGATAGTCTCAATGAACTAACGTAAAGCAACGTAAAGCAGTATAAATAATATAACTATGCACATAATCATGCCTAGGCTTTATAAAACAATGTTGAGATGGAGGAAGTCACAAATAGGTAGAAAATCTTATAATTATTTTAAAGTCACAAGATGATATTCTTTGAAGATGAATGCATTGCTGATAAAACTGCAAAGAAACAAAGGAAAGGCTATCAATAGGAGAAAGGGGGATGTGGTTCAGGAGAAGCACAGAGAAGATTTCTAAGATTCAAAGAATATTAATTTAACCTAAAATAAAACTACATAAAGGAAAATTTCTTCCATGATATTTGATTATGTGATAACATTATATCACAGTACCTGTTAGAGTTACACCATCGCTTATAAGCTGTTAGGAATCTGTATTAGTTTTCTATTGCCATGTAATAAATCACCACAACAGTGGCTTAAAATAACACAAATTGATTCTTTTAGTTTCTGTGGTCAGGAATGTGAATGTAGTTTAGCTGGGTCCATTTCAGATTTCACAGTCTGCACTCAATATTTTGGCCTACTCTGAGGGTCACCTGAGAAGGAGCCATTCTCAAACTCACATGGAACTTGACAGGATTCAGTTCCTGCAGGAAGTTGAGCTGAAAGCTTCTGTTGCTTTTGGGCTGTTGGTTGGAGGCTGCCATTTGTTTGTGCCCTGGCCTCCTCATATGGTAGCTTGTCTCATCAAAGCCAGTAGGGGAAACAGCAAAAGTCTGCCAGCAAAGGAAATTGAAATTTTTTACCATAACTTAGAAAATTGTATCGCATAACTTTACCATCCACAGGTTGTAACAAGTCACACTTCCTGTCCCCACTGGGTGGGAAAAATATATCAATGTGTGAATACAAGCAGTGGGAGGTCATTATGGGGCATTGGAGTACCTATGTGCCCCACATTCTATAACTAGTCATAATTCCAAAGTTATGGTCAGTTTTTATTTCAATTTTAAATTTATACTATAAACTTGCTATGTCCTACAGATCTAGCACTGTGCTTTTCAAATATTGGCAGACCAAAGAAAACTCATATAATAAACGAATCTTTTTGTTATTGGTGGTTGTAGTGCTGGGGATTGAATTTAGAGCCTTGGATGCTAGGAAAGCACTCTACCACTGAGTTACATTAACAGGCCGTAATGAGTCTTTTATATTCCAAGAATATATAGCAAGATCACATTTTTCTTCTACCTGGCAGTATTAAATTATTGTTACTATAATATCATTCTATCATTTGCTGGAGGATGAGGATGAAAAAGAAAGAAGAAAATAAAAAATAATTGAAGAAAATTTATAACAGTGTCAAACAAAGACATCTCAATTATGCAAACTTTTTTGATGCTGGATACAGAGCTGAATGTTAATATAAAATATCCATTGTTAACAATAAATCATAATTAACTGAAAGAACTGAAAAAGCTAAGAATACAAATACATATATAATGTCAATGTACTTTTAAAATAAAGCCAGAGTGAAGCTGGGTGCGGTGGTGCAAGCCTGTAATCCCAGCACTTAGGGAGGCTGAGACAGTAGAATCGCGAGTTCAAAGCCAGCCTCAGCAACTGTGAGGTGCTAAGCTACTCAGTGACACTCTATCTCTACATAAAACACAAAATAGGGCTGGAGATGTGGCTCAGTGGTCAAGTGCCCCTGAGTTCAATCTCCAGTACCAAAAAATAAAAAAAAAAAAATAAAAATAAAGCCAGAGTGATGATGTCTGACCTATGAACCAAAAATTATTTTTTTTAAATTATAAAAATATAATAGTAATTCAGGTGATGATTAGCAATGACTTAAGAAAAACATTCTAATGTGGTTACTTATTTATATCTGACAATATAATTTGCTCTAGAATTTTTCTTCTATTTTAGATAAATATTAATATTCTGAAAATGCTGTACTCAAGGTAGTGAATTTGTAGTGAAACATAAAGAATGGTCTTTACCTATAATGAATACATATATGTATACAAATGAATACATAAATTAAGATAGGAAGGACATTGCATGTTTAAGAACATCCATTAGATAAGCAAAGGTTGTTGTTCAACATAAAAATAGTTGCCTTTTTAGAGCAGATTTAAAATTTAAAAACCAAGTTTATTAATTTAAAAAACAAATTTCTTTCTTTTTTCCTGCTGTATCCGAACAGTTTATGGAAGTGATCTAATTGCAAAGTTTTGTTTTACACACGTGAATGTTGATATCCTATGTTCTTAATATGATTTGATATTTGGAGGTGGTGTAATTTTTTAGGGCATGTAATTTTAATCATTTGACCATCATAAATTGCAAACTAGCATTTAGTTGTATTTGTATTGGTAATTAATCATATATTTTTATTTTATTTTTGTAAAATTTATTTTAGTTGTTAAGGGATTTTATTTAATTTATTCATATGTGGTGCTGAGAACCGAACCCAGCACCTCACGCATGCTAACCAAGCACTCTACCACTGAGCCACAATCCCAGCCCAATCATATATTTTTTAATACTGAATCAACTATAATGTCAGCCTGACAGTATTTAAACCATAAATTCATTTTTTTCAGTTAAAATGACACAATTATGACTACATATAAGAATTATTTTGTTAAGCCTACTTAATATCTTACCATATAATCTTATAATAGTATTCAAGAGTAATAGATAATGGTTTGTATGTAAAAGTATTCTTTTTTATTCTCTTTCTAATGACAATGAATCTGACATGCATTTTAAATATTTAAATTAATTTCTTTGACATATTAAGTTAATGTGACACAAAAAGTACAACAAAATATCTTAGAAAAATATTCTTAATGCTACATTTTCACACCTTGTTACTATAATTGTGTAAATATTTTACATGAAATGAATAATTCATTTGCTCAGCATAACATGTAGGATTGAGGAATAACTATAAATAAATCTGTGCATAGTCCAACTTTTGAGATTTTTTTTTGGACCTTTGATCCACAATGGAGGAGAGGGCATGGGAAGAATGGAGAAACTCAAAAAAAAAAAAATCTGTCCATAGTCCAACTTTTGAGACAGATGTCACTATTCATAGTTATATTAGTACCGCTTGTTGAAATAGCCTTTCAATATAATAACACCAAGATTATAAAAAAGCAATGTAGATTCTTTATCTGATTTTCTCCACAAACTGACACAAAGAGAAATATTCATTTACATATGTACTATATAATTTTACTTTCCAATTTGACTTTCATCTATACTTGAACCTTTTACTTTTAGCCTAGGATTTCATTAACTTTTTTGTCCTTTCCATTTAAATTTAAGATTTTTAATGATTTCTGTTACCATGTTTTAACCTTGCTTTTACATTTTCATTAGACTACTTCTAAGCCAATTTCACTGTGGATGTTATCAATAACATAGATTTAATTTAAATTATTTTAGACTGTATACCCTCATATATTCAAGCCTCCTTTCTTGCTTATGTTTTGCTTTTGTTCACCACATCCATCTACATTTCCAAATAATATTACTTCTACATAGATTCCTGTGTTTTTAGAAGTGTTTTTCTAAATATAATTTTATTGTTAACAACCAAACTCTAAAAAATGCTGTTTCTAGCATTGAATTGAAAATATAAATCCACTTAAACTTATCCAATATAGTTGCCATCTAAGATGAAAGTTACTATGTTAACAGTGATTGTTACAGGGTAAAGTTATTAACTCTTGCCCTTTATAGCACTTCTGATGACAGGAGAAAAAAGGAGCGGGAGAGGGTAGAAATGAGTGAACAGAGATAAAAGATGGGAAGGAAAAAAGGAAGGAAGGAAGGAAGGAAGGAAGGAAGGAAAGAAGGGAGGGAAGGAGGGAGGGAGAAAAGGTATGTGAACAATTTTCATGTATGCTTGACAAGACAGAACTTTGTCATTTGTTTATATCTACTTATTATTTTCCATTAATACTCTCTGGCCCATCTTTTATCCCCTCTGCAAAACAGACTTGAGAGTAGTCATTTACTTACTGGATGTACCAAAAGATGGCATCATCTTGCAGAAGAGAATCAAGTACTCCTGGAGTGAAGATAGTTTCAGTGTTTCAGAAATGGTGTAGAAATGCTTGGATCTTTATTTTTTGAATTCTGTTATAAAAGCCTTGAATAGGGAGCCAAATAACAGTATTGAAAAAGGATGAAATGTAAGAAAATGTCATGGGTCCTCATTTATTCTTACTCTCAGGAATAAAATTTATTTTTATTAAAACATTAGACTTAAATATGAATAAACTTACCATCTTTTGGTAAACTTATACTTTATTTTGATGAAAAATTCTTTGTTCTGGAATTATTACATTGACTATAAACATTTATTACTTCATTTCTCATTTGCCTTGGTTTTATTGATCACAGTTATAGAACAAAACAAAACTATGTCATCAACTGTATATTAGCACACACTGTTAAAATATTCAACAGAAATACTACAAAATGATAATTTGATTTTCTTTATTTAAACCAAAATTAGATGAATAATGCCAGTAAAATGACCTCCATAATTCCCCAAAATATAAATGCCTTGATGCTCCAGTAAAGTATCCAGCCTTCTGCTCAATTCATGCCAAGATTTTATGATCTCTAAACTATTGATTTTATCTTCAATTTCCTGAAATAATAACTTCTTATGATAATAAATCTTCATGCTCTGGACAAATCAGTCATGTGTAGCAAAATCAATCTTCTCATTACACAATAACTTCTGTTTGGTCCATATATTGAAGGTTGTTATTTTTTTTTTTCTTAAAGGAATAGATGCCTATTTCAGACTCAAATTGTCTTTTTTAAAAATTCAATTTGCATGTATTAGTCCAAAGTCAAAAGTATAGTAATATTTTTACTCATTATTTTTATATAGATAATATAATTAGCATGATCTTCTATGAAATATTTCATCACTAGTATTATGTTTATCTAAAGTTATTATTTATTATGTAGACTACCATAACTAAAAGAAATTGTGAAAACACGGCTTCTACCCTAAAATATTGAACATATATACAATTTCTTAGTGTTTGTTTTTTTTTTAGGTTGCTTCTTGAATTTCTGGTAGGGAACTTGAAAGTAAATTCTGGGCAGCGCCAGCTTCAGAGGAAACATGCTGGGCATATTCTGGATATGGTGAGTTGTGACAGGAATCTTCCAGGATACGTCTGTATTTAACATCATCTAGGGTAGATGAGAAGCAAAAGAAAACAGGAGAGACAGAAAAAAAGAAAGAAGTCAAATTACAGCTTTGAAGGGTATATGCAGTATTGGAACACTAAAACTGAGTCCAGGGAGGAATATACAGAAAGATAGAAATTCAGCACAAAAATAAATGAAAACCAGCTGAATACCATGATGTGGGAGTCAGAAGAGGAAAAAGTTTCAGTAGGATGTGAAGGTGAATACACAGTGTTAAGAATTTCATTCTTAAGCTGGGCGCGGTAGCGCAAGCCTATAATCCCAGCACTTAGGGAGGCTGAGACAGGAGAATCGCGAGTTCAAATCCAGCCTCAGCAACAGCGAGGCACTGAGCAACTCATTGAAACCCTGTGTCTACATGAAACACAAAATAGGTCTGGGGATGTGGCTCAGAGGTCAAGTGCCCCTGAGTTCAATCTCCAGTACCAAAAAAAAAAAAAAAAGAATTTTATTCTTTCTTAGTAGGAAAAGTAACTTTTAGAATTTAAGTGGCTCAGGTTATAGTTAAGTCTATGGCCAGTGTGTTAGGGGGAAGGATATTCAGTTTTTTCCACCTTAACATGATCGAAAGTTCTTTTGTACAGTTTCTGTTTCAACCAATGAGGACATATTGACTATTGTATTTTACATACCTCTCCTCACTCAAAAATTTGAACCTTAGCCAGGCACGGTGGCGCAAGCTTGTAATCCCAGCATTTAGGGAGGCTGAGACAGGAGAATCATGAGTTCAAAACCAGCCTCAGCAATGGCGAGGCACTAAGCAACTCAGTGAGACTCTGTCTCTACATAAAACACAAAATAGGGCTGGGGATGTGGCTCAGTGGTCAAGTGCCCCTATGTTCGATCTCCAGTACCAAAAAAAAAAAAAAAAAAAATTGAATCTTGATTGATCAATCTCAGGATAAACTATAGTAATAGAATAAATACAAACATTCTGCTTACGGAAATGATACATTGGTTGTCTCTCTAATTCTATACCTCCTGTGGTCTGTGATAACTTCTCCCCTTCTCTTCTCTTTCATTATGGATACATCTCAGAAGCTGTGCCTTCTTCAAACAGTGCAAAGATACCTTCTAAATAATATCTGCTATTATTAGATACAGTTGTGGTGGAGAGACGTAGAACAAAGATAATTGGATCAACTCCAATCATCAGGTTTTAAAATTCAATATGATGAATTTTATAAAGAAGTTCTTTTTCCTCAGTAGCTGCATGCAAGGCAAAGCAAATGGCTTATTAAAACATTAATGCTGTGCTTGCAGTCAAAGTTATGTGAAACGAGATGCCCTAATGTCTCATATATTAAAATTACAGGATTCTTGGGAGGTGGCATCACATTTGATTCTTTTCTTCCAAGTATCATCTATAAAGTTTTAAACACAGTGAATAAAATTCTTAATGGTATTTTTTTCTTGCTCACCCCCTGAAACTGATTATTTGCATTGCAGTGTTACTATGCTTTTACTGGTATAAAAATTTATATTCATTGCAGTTATAAAGCAAGGCTGACTCCTCTACTCCTCCTCCTACCCCACACCATTTTTCCAGTAAAAACTCATCTTTTCTAAGGGATCAGAGACTTGAGAATTTAAATCTTGTCGAGATTATCCACATCAGGGCAAAGAAAGAATTTTAAAGGAAAAAAAATCTAAATATAAAAGGTCCAATCAATCGGCTCTAGAGCACTGTAATGCCTGGATCGATCTCACTGTTTGATTTCAGCCACTGATCAAAACAGTGCCATCCAACCAAATACGGAACTTGACTTCACTGTGTGTTTGCTAATGGTCCATTAAGGAACTTGAATTACTTCCAGGATACTTTTCTGTCGTCCCTGCTGTCCTTTCTTTTCCCTGTGATAAGATCTTTGTCCTTCTTCAAACACTCACATGTTACTGACATGATAGATGGGACTGTTTCTAGTCAAAGCTAAAGTAAACTATTTTGATGTAGCTGATTTGTTTTTTCAAGAGGGAATGTGATTAAAAAAATACAGAGGTATTTGCTTTATTTTCTCAAAGTTTGTTTTATGTTCTTAAAACCTTAGTATAGAAAGGGAAATAAATTTGATTTTCTAACAAATCTCTGATTTGAGTATGAAGTAGTGCTAATCCTATTATTGAAATGGTATATGTGAATACTCTCTAAATAAAAGTATGCCTTGTTCCAGATACTCAGCCAAGCATAAAAGTTAAACAAGATTCAATCCTTGCCTGGTGGCTCACAAGTTTGTTGGAGGAACCAATAATATAAGTGGAAATATCTGAAGCACATTACAGGTGGACAAACCAATGTGCACAGAAAATACCCTGCTGTGATTGGCCATGATGCTGTCAGCAGAGTAACAATTCCAAGATTAGTGGCATAAGAGACCATGATTCTCAGAGATCATATTCTTGATTTGTCTGACTTAGATTGTACATTCTGTTGAACTGTATTGACAACTGGAAAGAGCGACAAAGGTTTGAAGATCTGCACGTAGTCACGATGTCAGTGTTGCCAGTATCCTTTGCTCTACTTGCCATTCATTCAGTTATAAACCAACACAAATGTGGTTGTATTAGGGTTTTCCACAGAGACAGAACCAGTAGGAGATAGACACATAGATAGATAGATGGGAGATACATGAGAGGGAGAACTTATTGTGGGAAGTAGTTCAAATGATTATGGAGACTGAGAGCACCTATCATAGGCCATCTGTAAACTGGAGAAACAGGGAGGTCAATAGTATGGTTTAGTCCAAGCATAAAAGACTCGGAACCAGGATGCCAATAATGTAACTCTTAGTCTGTGGATAAAAGCTTGAGAAACCAAGGTATTGCTGGTAAAAATTCTGTCCAAAGGCCAGAGAGCATGGAGTTCTGATGTTCCTGGACAGAAAGAAGGTGTTTCAAATGCAGGACGGAGGGAGAGTGTGGGGGGAGAGAAAGCGAGAGAGAAAGATTGATGATTGATTTGTTTGGCATTGCTTTAATTTATCTCTGGTCCCCAGCTAATGAGATGGTGCCCATCCACATTGGTGACAAGTTCTCTACTTGGTCCACGTATCATATATCAAATCTCCTCAGAAAACAATTTCACAGACACACCTAGAAGTTATGCTTTACCTGATCTCTAGGTATTTCTTTATCCAGTAACTAAGTTGATATCTAATATTAATCATCACAGTAGTCCTGAACCAAAATTCAATTGTCATTCTCACCCATCTTTGAAATTCCACCATCTCTTTGTGCTATTACCTCGAATAATTCCAAGCACAGAGATCTTAAAGAATAGAATATACAATTTTATAAGTCACAGTTATACAGGACGTGAGCTAATTCAGAATGACTAATTTGTGGCAGAGGTTATGAGGAAATGGGAAAATTAAAATGCAAATTGTTTCTATATATCTTTGTCTTGAATCATAGTTGTCTTATTTATAATTTTGCCTCCCAACAAATTTATCTTATAAAGGTATAATAGTGATTTTTCTGGCCTCTCTAAAACATGACCTTTCGATGTCAGCTTCTATTGTAACTATATCATCTTCATGGGATCTCCTATCTTTTTTTTTGTTGTTTTGTGTTTTGCTTAGATTAAGTGTCTCTCTAGCATAAGCTTTCACAGGCTAGAAATGAGACTTCTGTGGTTCCAAAGACAGATGGTTATGTCTTGTAATTATGAAAGCATGTACTATATGCTGCCCACCATGAACGCTGAGTAGTACAGCTCATGTACCTTGACTTTCATGTCAATAGTATCATAATAAGCGTTTACATAGGTGTAAATATGTATAGATATTTATATTTTTTCATACAATTTAATAATTTATCCTCATTAATGAGTGTGAAATATTGCCCTATTTTTGCCAGTTAAACTAGGTTCTGTGATACTTATAATTTTTACCTGTTTTCTTGTAAGTTAATGTAACTACCTATGGTTCATTTTTCATAACATAGCTTAAAATTTTCCATTGTAATTAATAAAAACTCACATATTCTGTTCATTGTTATTAAAATCACACTCTAACAGTGAAAGGATAGGTTGTGTTGTTATTAAAAAAATATGATCTTCAATTCAACTCTATGTTGAATATTTTCAATGGAACAGTCATTTGACCTGTTCATGGTTAGCTGGTATATGACCCCATTAGATTATGCAGCAATATACTTCTTGGTTTGAGTAATTATTTGACAAACACAGCTCATTATATGGGAATAGGGTTTGTCCTCTTAACCTCAAGTTAACAACTAGGTTGTAAAACTGAGGGTTAAAATGTGTACAAGAGGTGCCAAATCACAAAGCACAATGCCCTAGAACTTACCAAGAGGAAGAAGAGCCAGTTATCTTCTACTTGAGCCCCTACCCTCCATAATCTGTATGATGAAAATGAAGAGCAGAGAAGATGGCTAAATCAGTCTTAAGTTCTCATTTTAATAGGGAATGCATTGGTGAGAAGAAGAGTGAGAGAGAGAGAGCTGGTTGTTTTCTCTTTGGACTATGCAGCATGAGAGACCAGCAAATTTGGAAGGAGTCAGTAACTCCTTGTTGTTGTTCTAAATATTAGTGACTGTACTTAGAATGAGAAGGACCTAGAGGCTTTTGAACCTGTTTTATAAATTTGGAGCAACAGAAGGGTTTCAACTGACATCTTGATACATGTTGAAAGCGGAAGACTAAAATAATAATTTTTATTTTTTTAAAGTACATAGCCAAAATTTTAGAATGCTGTCTGCATCGTCATTCATAGGCTCTATTTTATAACTGAAAATGGATTTTTGGCCCTCAAGTTGGATGGTGCATGGTAGTTATTTTATGGGATAATACAGGGTAGTATATAAGACATAAAACTTTTTGGTGCTGCTATATTATCATCTCCATATCTGTTTGCTGGTATGTTGCTGCTTTGCAGTTAATGAAATCTCAGGATGTCTATGAGCATTTTGGTTTGTCAATCATGAACCCCAAATTTGAGTTGCTGTACCATATTAGCTTTTGATTATTACCAATTTCAGAAAATAGATAGATGGATTCAAAGGGAACTTTTTTCAGTGACTTCAGAATGGCCATTAAGAACATTTTCCTGAGGCTGAGAGAAGAATCTCGAGTTCAAAGCCAGCCTCAGCAAAAGTGAGGTGCTAAGCAACTCAGTGAGAGGCTATCTCTACAAAAAAACACAAAGTAGAGCTGGGGATGTGGCTCAGTGGTCGAGTGCCCCCGAGTTCAATCTCCAGTACCAAAAAACCACCAAATTTCCTGTTTAAAGATAAGTATATCATGTAAGCCATTACCTAATTGAATTAATTCTACTGATGCTGTTATAATCCCTAAGCATTGAAATAGATATTTCAATGAAAGGACTACCCCATTCATAACTATTTGATTAAATTTAGAGGAAATGGAGTGATGACTACTTGAGTTGAAATCAATATGTTTCTAATTATTTTAATTGTGGAATAGTAGGAGGACTAGAGTGGAAAGTAAATAAAGTTAAGTGGTAAATATGAATGGAAATCTCAAAGGCTACTTTCCTTGAGTGAATACTGTATGTATAAGTCATCTGAGAGTTCCTGTGTTTTAATGTCAAATATATCTGTGGACTGGTGATGAATTTTTACCAGCTCTTAGCAAAATAAATATTTATATGGGCACTAATCTGCCAGTTATCCAATATTCTGGAATGATATCATTTTATTCATTTTAAAGTATTATTTACTTTATGAAAACATAATAATAATTTCTGTTGCTCAACAAGTTTTAATTCATTTTATTTGTATGGAAAAAGTCTTCTGCCTTATTTTTTCATTAAATTTGTTTTGGGGAGTGAGTGAATATAGGTGTGTGTTTCAATCTGTGAATACAAAACTTAGAAACCCATTATTTTCAAAGTGTTATGTTTTAATGTATGTCACTATTGACCATATTTTGAAGATGTTAAGAGCAAGATGAGTATCTAGCAAAATTAACAATTAGCTTTTATTTTTGACTTTCATATATAGCACCTCAAGGTTACTTTAGTTACTTTACAGGATAAATTGAGATTGAAGTATCTTTAGCTAAGAAATCCCAGCTGGTAGATATTCTGACAAAGCTAGGCTTAACTAAAATTCCAAATGCTATCATCTCTAGTTCCTAGTGCTCAGTGGAATCTGATCTGAGCTTGCTGAAAGCACACAAGATTGACATAGCCATCATCAGGAATATTGGAAAAGACTGAAGTACCTAGAAGGGCTTTAGATCTTGGTCCACTTTTGCCAGGGCTGAGACACTACCTGGGACATGCAAAGGCATCAGCTCAGTTGGAAAGAATAAGGTAGTCTATTAGTGATGCCTACTCTGAGCATAACTGGAGGGAGTTGCAAGGAAATAACCTGGGCACTCGTCATTCCTGTTTCAGTTCATTTCTCTAACAAAGCTGATATAACAAAAGGAATTATTTTGCATTATAATAAGCATGAGATAAATAACATTTATAACTGACAGGTAGTATATGTATATAGTAAATTGAAGAAGCATAATAGTAATTTTAAATTAATTCTCAGAATTTTAGTTCAATTTTTATGATTTGTGTCGGTTTTAATCACATTCACATATAAACATTAAAAAAGATAAATTTTCCTTAGTTGTTTCAAATAATAGAATAGCAGTTGTACCTATATTGTGATTTTTAAAGGAGTACACTTAAAGATCTATTATTATTGACAGAAGTTCAAAGTGAATTAAATTTCATGCTAAATGCTAAACTGTTTATTTCCAGTGATTTAACAACTTGGTTCTTTAAAATCCTGACCATATACACATGTATTTTTACATATCCAATCATACATAAGGACTTACAAATATATTTATTTTGGGGTACATATCCTCTGCTAATTTACATTTCTAGCTTGCTGTATCTAAAATTCTTTCCAATTTTGGCAATATTATAAAATAGGATGACTCTATGTTTTTTCAACTTGTAAAGTCTAGCTAAACCAACATAAAACAATGAACAATGCAAAGAAATATTGTATGGATTAAATGTATTTATAAAATACAGACATTGTTGTGTGTTTATGCGTATGTGTTAGTTTATTTATGTTTTTCTAAAAGTATAAGAATTATAGAGCTGAATTCTGAGTGTTCATCAAGTAATTTCACAGCACTTCTTTAGCTGGAATCAAAGTATATAGTAAACTCAAGAACCTTGGCTTTTCACTAGGTTGCTAGTCAAATGTATTATTTTACTAATTCATTAGTGAATTTTTTCAAAATATGATTTTATGCTTTGAAACATTTCTGATTATTCAATATATATTTTTACTTATAATAGGCTGCATTCATTTCTGGATTTTTTACCTGACATTGAAAAGCTGAAAAGGCTGTGTGTGTAGCCCTGTGGTAGAGTGCTTGCCTTGTGTAGAGTGCATGAGGCTCTAGGTTTCATTTCCAGCACTACAAAAAATAAATAAATAAAATGGATAAAAATAAAACTAAAAATACTCACTAGACAAAAAGAATCAAACCTGCCTTTTATAGGAAACAAGCTATTGTATTAGCAATCTGTCTATCTCTAAGACAAAATACTTGAGAAAATCAGCTTAAAAGGAAGAAAGATTTACTTTGGCTAATGGTTTCAGAGGTCTCAGTCCATGGTCACTTGGCTCTATTACATTCAGGCCTGTGGTGAGGCAAACTCCATTGTATATGGGTGTGGTATAAGAAAGCTGCTTATCTCATGACAGCCAGGAAGGAGGGAGAGGGAAGAAAGAGAGGAGAGAGATTGGGGACAAAATATACCCTTTCAGGACATGCCCTATATAACTCAGTTTGTCCATCTATGCCCAAATCCTAAAGTTCCCACCACCTCCACCTCCCAATAGGCTATGGTCAAAGCCTCCACTATATAGTCATATCCCCAAGGTCCCAACACTTCAACCTTGGGGTCCAAGACTTCAACATATGAGTTTCTTTGGGACATTTCAGGTCCAAACCAAAATGGATATGTCAAATAAATTTATTACTTTAAGACTACAATCCAATATTATTTACTATTGTGGTAAAATAGATGCCTACAATAAAAATTAAATTATATCTTTGCTCTTGTCTTTCTATGTATGTGTGCTCATTGAGTTTTGTTATTTTTTTCTCATTATTTTCTTTGACTTACGTAACAAAGTGATAACTTCATAAAATAAGCTATAGCGTTTTTGCAGAGATTTCCAAATTTTATTTCTTACAGATAAATTGATGCATCTTGAATATTTGTTAGCACTGAGCAGAAAAACTATCTGGGCTTACTTTTTCCTTAGTTGGGGGTGGGGGTAGGAGGATATATATATATATATATATATATATATATATATATATATATATATATATATATATTATATAACATATATATTATATATATATGATATATTTAAAGTTTATTTAAATGATATATTTAATTTAATATGGTATATTTTATTTTATTTATTTTATTTAATATGATATATTTAAAGTTTCAATATTGCTCATGTTCATGACATATATATTCAGTTTTTCTATCTCTTCATTATTCAATAATTATATTTTCTATCAAACTTTTAATTGTTAATTGTAAATTGTCAAATTTAATAGGTTGCAGTCTAAAATTTATACAAACACTTTAATCCCAGTAACATCTATAATTTGGATCTGTCTTTTATCCTAATATTGCTAATTTTTATTATTTACCCTCTTCTCTTGGACAATCTTTCCAAAAGAGTTTTCATTAAATTTGTTATTTGTTATTAATTTGTTATAGTGTATTTAGATAATCAGTGTTTTGCACGTTTAATATTTTAATTTATTATTTTATTTTTCTTTAATTTTTGCTCTTAAGCGTTCTTTGGTTAATATTATGTTTGACTTTTTAACTTTTAATTTTCAAGCTTAAATTTTTAATTTTCAGGATTTATCCTGACAACACAAATATATATTTGTGTGTGTGTGTGTGTGTGTGTGTGTGTGTGTGTGTGTGTTGTGGTACTGGGATTGAATTCACAACCTGGAGCTTGTTAGGAAAGTATTCCACCACTGAGCAATAATAACTCCAGCCCACTGGGATATTTTAAAATAAGTAAAATTTTGTCAATCCTAAAAGTTTGGGTATTTATTTTCATTAAAATTGTGTTAAATATTTTATTTTCTTCTTGACTTACTTTTTGAAGCATGAGATATTTACATTCATTTTTCAAATTTTCCAATTTTTCTAAAAAATTGTCATTAGGTCATAATTTAATTGCTTTAAGAACAAAAATTATGTCATGTAGGGTTCAATCTTTGGAAATTTATTTGGTCCATTTGTGTGCTACTTTTATCCACATGAACTAGAAAATGATATGTATTCTATAACTAGTGAGTTTATAATATATGTTTATTAAATTATGCTTTATATTCATGTTGTCTAAATATCATATATACTTAATGGATATTTTTCTACCACATTTGCCAATTATTGAATTATAGGTAGAAAATCTTGAATTATGATGGGGGCAATTTGTCCATTTTTCCCTATAAGTTAAGTTGGTTTTTGTTTATCACATTTAAATCTAGGTACATTAAAGTTTGGAATTATTACATTCTTCTAGTAAATGGACCCTTTAATCATATGCAAGCTCTCTTCTTTATTTTAGTCATACATATTTGCTTTAATTTTCTGTCCAATATTAATAAAGCAATTAAGATTGCTTTCTACATATTTATTTCCTGTTTTCTAGCATTCTCCTCCAGTACTTGGTGTGTATGTGATTTAGAAGAGCCTCTTGTATACATATTTTGCTGGCTTTATATTTTATTCATCTTAACAGTCTTTGTTTTTTAATTGGAAAATTCATTTCATTTACAATTATTGGAGTTACCAATATATTTACAGTATTTTTTCTAGTTATATTTGTCATGTATTTTGAATTGATTAGAATTTTGTTTTACTTATTCCATTTTCTCTATTGAGGTTGCCCTTAGAATTTTGTCTTCACATTTAACCTAAAAGTTTCTGAATTTAATCAGTACTTTACCCTTATGCCAAATAATTCAAGGATCTTTGAACACTACACTCACTATTATTGTTTGGTACCTTTTAATAAGACATTATCATCTCCTTTTGAAAAATAAAATCAGCATGTTTAAAATGATTATTTCCTCTTGTATCTTCCATGTTTCTAATCTGCTTTTAACTTCTTATACCTTCCATGTTTCTAATCTGATTTTAACTTCTTGTACCTTCCATGTTTCCAATCTGATTTTAACTTTTTTTAAGTATGATTTTTAGAAATTATGTACATTTTTGTATCTATAATATTGTCATTTTCACTTTTCCTTTTATCATTCCTCTTTAAGCACTCCTTTTTCCAGATTAACAATTTTAGATTCAGAGATTTGTATTTTTAATACTGCAAAGCAATTATTCCCTGGTTCAGGACCTTGCTACTCTTGCTTAGGAGACACCTACCAGCCTAGCTATTGTTTCTTTGTCAGTATTATTTTTTAGATGCATTTAGCTATTATCCTTATTTTTCTTTTAGTATAGGTATTTTAATTTTACCTTGACATGTATTTATTTAAGTTTCTTGAATTTAACAAGCTATATCTTTTTAAGGAAATTTCCCACAACATTATCCTTTAATATATGGCTTCATCCTCATTCTATATTTTCCTTCTAAAAATGTAAGAAGTTTCCTATCCTCTAGTGTCTTAACCTCCTTCATATTTCTTTACTTCATATTTCTATGGTATTCAGTCTGGATATTCTCTTCAGCTCTACCTTCTGCTTTGCTAATTCTTCATCTATAGCTAGTCTACTTTTTAAATCACTCATGTTATTATGACTTTTAATTATTCTACTTTTTTATTTGCCAGAAGTTTTCTTTATTCTTTGCTAAATAATATTAGTCCTTTTATATTTCTTTCATTCCTTATACATATGTTCAATCCAAACAAATAATGTATATTTTTAACATAAATTTGTTAATTGCACACATAAAAGTATATATTTTGCATACATGATATTCATGTTATCTAAAATTTGCACAAATGTTCTGCTTTCTGTTGTTTCTTGTGGTTTTCATATGGTAGTACATTCTTCCATTTTTTTTTTTTTGGTTAATTTTGATTATAATTATATATTCTTTAGAAATTTACCCATAAGACTAATTTGATAATTCATTTTTCCAGAAGGGATATGCTTTTGAAGTATTAATAATTTAGGAAATTTAATAGAATTCACTTGCTCTTCATTTCAAGAAAATGCTGATAGAACTTGAGAAGCATATCTGTGAAGGGGCCTATAGAATTTGAGATTTTAGGAATTTGATTTCCTCTTCTTCATCCAGTGTAAGGATAAAGAAAACAATATATTTGCTGATACTTTGTCACTATGGTTTTTTGAATGTTCACTTCTGTTTTAAAAAATGAAAATTATTAGATATATTTAACAAATGGTATGGTATAAGTATTGTTTAGTGACTACATGTTGGCCACAGCGATTTGCAGAACTCCAACAGTGTATACTACTTCAGCATCATCCCTGAAATAGGAATGAAATCCTCTAGGATTCCATTTATCCATAGATATCTCTCAAAGCTTCCACCTAGGAGGAATCACAGGTTCTGAGTCCTTTTTTCTTCTTCTAGTGTGCTTTCCAAAAGATAAGATGCACACTTCTCAATTCCAGATGTTGATCTTTAACATTTTCCTTGTTTTAGTTCAAGCTCTGCAATGCACTTTTAAAAGTTTTAAAAAATGTTATCAAGAAAGGGTAATTGTTTTGGAGTGAGAGGTTTGTTTAAGCTATTAATTTTTTTAAGCTGTTAATTTTTTAAAATTAAATGTATGCTTGAAATAAATGTGTATTCTGCTGGATACACAATTCTGCACTATTTGCATGTTACATGTTACTCACATTTCTCTTTGCTGTGCTTTCATTGACTGGTAGGTACTCTAAGGATCATGATTCCTTTGGTAAAATGTTTCACAATTTTAACAGCTAACGTATAATAGTGATTCTGTAATTGCTCTTTCTCTCCATTTTCTTACAATTAAGGAGAGGAAAATTTGGAGTGCCAAAATCTTTGCACAGAATGAATATACCAATTTTACTTTATAGAGCATGAAGTAAGAGTCATTTTTATTGCATCCTTTGCTGCATGATGGAAGAGACACTTTGCTATTATTCCAGTTATAGTAGAAGGGCAAATGACCTCCCTCTTTTGAAATGAATAAAGGAAATTGCTATTAGAGTTTCCCAGAAGCCACTTAGAAACAAATGGATAATTTTTATAACTAGCGGTTTTGTGTTATTTTGAAACTTACACACTCTAAGCATTTTAACTTTTATAATTTGTTATTTTATTATAAGAAGGCATAATTTTTATCATCATAAGGCAAATGTGTATATATAATGTTTTATATATAATATATAAAATGTTCTTTCCTCATATTTACAAAAAAATTTCAAAAAGTAGAACTCAAAGAAACCAGAGTCTATTTCTAGGATTAAAGTAATAATGATGATTTCATTTCAATGATAAATACTCAAGAAAAAATTCATATATTTTATATTTAATATTTATGCCTACTCAAATCAGCTTTTTTGCCACTGTGACTAAAAAACCTAACAATAACAATTTTAGAAGGGAAAAAGTTGATTTGGCACTATTTCAGAGGTTTTAGTCCACAGAGAGTGAACTTCATTTTCTTTGCTCCAGAGATAGAACATCATAATGGAAGGATATGAAGAAGGGAAACAGCTCAGAACATGGCAATCAGAAAGCAGAGAGTGAGAGACGGATGGGGGAGGGAGTGCATACACACTCTGCTCTCCAGGGACAAAATATAAATCCTAATTGCACAATCCCCAGTGACCCACCTCCTCCAGCCACACCATACTTGCCTATAGTTATAGCTCAGTTAATCCATATCAGTTAAGAAGTTAAGACTGTCATAACTCAATCATATCACCTCTGAAAATTCTTGCATTATGTATCAAATATCTCTTTGTGACACCTCATATCTAAACCACAATACTAAACCTCAACCATCTGATATAGGGCTAATTTTTAATATTGTACAAGCTGTTACTACAAAAAGACACACTATGAAATTTTCTTAGTGATTGATCAAAATGTTTCAGATGAAATCACAGTATTTTAAGTTTGAAACAGAAGTGAATAAATAACAATGTAAAATATTTTATTGAAAAAAGTGAAGTAGGACTTTTGGTAATAATTTGCTAAAGAATTTCCATGAAATATTCACATAATCAAAGTAATTTTTAAGAACTTTGAAAACAGCCTTAATGTGAGAAGAAAGAATGTCAGACATCCTATTAAATTTATGCTCTTCTATAATTCACATATGTAACAATGTATTCAATATTTTCAGTGCATTATATGAAAATGATCTAAATGGCTTTACAGCTCACTTTGAAAGATGAGATTCTAATGAGATTTCTTGTGAACTTATACCAGGTTCCTAAAAACTTAAGGTTATGCCATGGGTGGTGATTGTTTCTGTTCTTGGTTTTAGTAGTGGAACTAATGAAGGGATTGGAATATGTCTAAGTCGGTTACTAGAACCATTACAAAATATACCCAAAGTGCGAAATGAATATATGGGATATTACATACCACCTATTATTTTTTATTTAAACAGAAATAATAAAGAAAAAATACAGTAGATAGAAACAATTGAAATTTGGCCACAAAAGTTGTAAAATGACTAAAAATTTATGTCACTAGGAAGATAAAAATAACTATAAATAAATAAAGTGACTCTATCTTCAGTAGTTCATATTAAAAAGTTCATGCATAGCCAGGCGTGGTGGTGCAAACCTGTAATCCCAGCACTTAGGGAGGCTGAGATAGGAGAATCACAAGTTCAAAGCCAGCCTCAGCAACTGCGAAGCACTAAGCAACTCAGTGAGACCCTGTCTCTACTTAAAAGAAAAAGCACAAAATAGGGGTGGGAATGTGGCTCAGTGGTCAAATGCCCCTGAGTTCAATCTCCAGTACCAAAAAAAAAAAAAAAAAAATGAGTTCATGCACAATATGTGATGAAGAATCATTCAAGGAAATCAGTGAAAATTAATGTGAAATGAGAAAGAAGTTTATGTAGTCAATATCTTTAAGACAGATACCTGAAAACCCTATAATAGAATTTGGATCTGAGAATAGTTATCAAAAGTTTTGTTCAAGCAAATGCATCTAATTTAATCTTATGTGAATCATAAATGATTTCCAGATTAACAAAGAAAAGATCTCAGTTTTCTAAATGCCTGTTAAAACTTTAAAACTGCCTCTCTCTCATAGTACAGGAATTGTAGGATTTATCTCTGATACCAGGAAATAGTACTAAAATTCAAGTTTGAAGCAGTGAGGAAAGTAATTCTTAAAAAATTCAATAATTAGATTCCTGGCTATAATTATTTGGTAAATGGCAGTCATCAACTTTAAGTCATATCCTCTGCTTGGAATTCAGTTGAAATAATGATTACGGACTTCTTTTGCCAAATCCCATATCCTCATAAAGTTAAAGTACTATTACCGAACACTGAAGATACTAATTAACTGTGAAAACCTGAGTTCAATTCCACAGTGTCAGCTGTGGATGTCATCCATGGCTTGTTTCTCCTTATACCAACAGATCTTATAAAAGGTGATCTGAAATATGGATTCAGTGAATGATGGGGGTCGGCTGGGTACTTTCATTCTTCAGAAAGGTAGGAATAGTTTACCCAAATAATTTTGTTTGGATTCAATTTATTCTCCTATGAGGTCCGTAGTTCTACAATAAGTTTGTTGGGCTGCCTCAGTGTCAGATTCAGTAATGTACATAATGCATTTATTTTCCAGGCATTGTGTAAGGTACATCCATAACAGTGTATCTGGATAAGAATCTAAGTTTGACACTTACATTTTCATAGCATAATCACAATTCTCATATCTAAAGCATAAGCCTCTCACTTTGTACAGCAGCACAGAGTATCCATACCAGGGACACATTTAAAAATGCAATCGAGAATCTAATATAATCAACCTCCTGTTAGAGACAAGCATTTGATATTTGAAGAAATTTAATATTTGAGAGATGGATTAATGGTCATGTTAGCCATCTATTTCTCTATAATAAAAGAAACATATTTTGTGTCTATATTAAATTAGATCTACAGGAAGAAAAATGTGTAAGCTCAGTTGTCAGAATTCCTACCTGTGGAAGTACATTTAAAGTTATTATGCCTTTAGAATTTATTGTGATTATGTATTGTAAAATAGAAATTTGAATAACAATTATTTCCTTAGCTATGGTGGAATACTTTTTTTTTTAACTTTTTTTTTTGCCAGGGAGGACACAATATGTTTTCCCAAAAGTTAAATTTAGTAAGATGAAAACTGTTTAAAACATTTAGTTTTCATCTACTTTAATTATCATCACAGTTAAAGCCAAATTTAGAGGTAAAATTGTGATAATCAGCAAATACCTTTTGTCTGGTAATATATAATTCTCCTATTTTCATCAAATAGTTTCTGTTTCATTTTATTTTTATCTACTTTTATGGTACTTTTAATCTTCATACAATTATTTAGTTAGTTTAAAGATCTGTCATACATAAGAAGAGTTATTACGTTTTTTTCATTAAGCATGGACATATTCATGAGAACAATAGGCTATAATATGAGGTTGAGACTGAATTAAAAATTCCAAGATATATGATCATCATAATTATAAGTGTCAATATTAAGTTTTGAATATTTGATGTGGTCAGTTTTCATTCCTGAGTGATATCATTGATGTTAATTTCCTTATTACTCAGAGAAAATCCTGGCAAGAGATAAATTTATCTGAAACATGGCTTTCATAAATATTTTCACACAGCATGGATGGCAGTGGGACAAGATGGCCAGGAGGGACTGGGATGTGATACTGCATAAAGGCAGAGACATCTGTCAGATGCTGGTCAAGCAGTCAAGTTCCTGCCTGAGGCCAGAAGGAAGGAGTTGATTATGATTGGACATTAGTCTGTAATATCCAGATTCCTGGGACATTCAGAAGTGATCAAACGTGGTGCTAATGAGGATGGCTGAACTCCATGGCAGCTGTCTCACTCCATTATGCTTTGTTTGGGGAAATCCTGGCATTATTTGTATTGTTGACAGAAAGAACCTTGAGTCAGAGTAGGATTTAACCTTTTATTGAAGCAAAAGCTATGCTAAATTATTTTGCTTTTAAATCAAATGCACATATCCATTTCTCAATATTTTAATGTATTACAACCACTGTAAAACAATTATTTCAGTAACATCCTCAAATTTGTTCATGACTCTGCCTTCTTCCTCTTTTCTCCCTTCCACCCGCCTTATGCTTCCTTCTTGCTTTCCTCTTCTTTCCTCCTCCTTCTCCACTTCCTCCTCCTCCTCCTCTCTTCTTTATACTCTCATCCTTATATTTTGTATCCTGTAAGTGAAAAGTACTCTTGAGTATTTTCTTTTTAAGAATCAGATTCTTTTTTATAGTATATGTTTATATTAAATTTTTTATCAAAAATACATTGATATAGCAAGACCATCTTTATGATGTATCCATAGAACTGTGAAACTCTCTAAGTTTAAGAAAGTATTTGGAGGCTCACTTTGCCCTCAAAATCAAAGTATCTACTGAGTTCACCCTGTAATTCTAACAGATCAGGACAGTGAAACACAGTATCTTTCCAACATTTCTTTAGCATGAAGAGAAGAGACAGTACATCCAAGATGATCGGGTCATTGTTATGCATGCTCCAATAAGGTTTTCATAGGGATGATGCCTACCAGGATATAAGAAACCTTAAAGTCGTCAAAGAATAAGAGTTCTGATCTTAATGGTTTTATATATACTTTCTTTATCAATATAAGTTAATAATCTGGACTAGATATATCAATCTGTATGAGTAAAAAAATTGCCCAAATCCATCCTTATGGATTTTCATTGTCTTCTATGCTTATTTTATATAAAATTGTCTGATATTTGAATAATAAATAGGTTAAAAAAAAGCACATATATGTTACCTAAAAGAGTCCTTTAATATGTCTGTTGGTAAAAATTTGGAATATTTTTATTGAAATGAAAGTTTGAATTTAATGACCAAGATGTTCATCTGAGTGATTTTACTGTACATTAATCCTGATTTATCTTTCCCCTTTTGTGAATTCATTTACATTCTTCACATAATTAACTTTAAGACCCACTGAGATAATCCGCACTTCAGCTTTCTTCTTGCAGATCAGATCCTTGATGTTCAACAGTATGAAAAATATCATTTGCTCTGTTGTAATTATCCTGTCCATCAATGTGTCCAGAATAGGTATAACTCTTTGGTATCCCCTGTTATTGAACCTGGCATTTCTTCTCTGGTGCTTACGGAAAATAAGAGCCAAAGAACTGATTTTATTTTATTTTTTAAAAATCCCTTCCCTGTGCATTTGGGTTCACATGGGAAACTGAAGGCAAACCAAACCCTGGAAAAATAGAAGCACTATAATGTAGGAACCACTCAAATTTTTCCACCTGATCCTGGAATACTGAGGTTCTTTAAGGACTTCTTGTCTTTTCAAAAAACTTTAGGCACACTGTCAGTCTCAGCAATTTCTGCTCATCTATTCCCAGACATATTTTTTTTTTTGAGATGGAATAGTTAGCCTTTAAGAAGCAAATTTTTATAAACTGTTCTCCTACTATGTTACTTCTTAAATACTTTGATTCTTGGTACATAAAAATAAAGGATAATCATCTGAAATTTTCTTTCCCTTTGACTGGGATTGACATGTGAGTATAGTAAAATTAATGATGTTAGTAAATGAATACAATATAAAAAGTCATACAACTTACAATAGTGTTATATTCAAGAGAATTTTGTCTTCAAGAGTTATATAGGTTATATTAAAACTGTGTCAATATATATACATATATATTTAAAAAGAAAATCAACTTTAACTGCTATAGTAAATGTCTTACATTTCTAGAAGATATGAGAACATACTGGTACTAAACAATACAGTAATAACAATAAAAATAATAATATACTAACAAATTCAGATTTTAACATTTTGCATAAGTTTAGCCTTTAATTCAATTTACTTTAATGAAAAAGAGTTGAGGAACTTATGCTACTTGATTACTACCTTTATGAAATTTATATGTATGGAAAAAAAATGACAAATAAATGTTGTCACAAACAAATGCATGTTCAATATGGACACTACTTTTTCCGTGTTTAAAGAATCTAAAAATGGATAAGCCTTATTTTATGTGAGTTGGCAGTCAACCTTTCTTATGTACTTAGTCTTGATTATTTGAATCATTTTTCTTAACACTGTGCCGTACAAATCCCCTTAATAGATTTTAACAATACTTTGTTTTTCAATATCCTTAAAGCTGATACTTTAGATGTCTTAATTGCTAGTGTTAGGGAGAAAATACTTCCTCTCCTCTCTTGAGTTTTGTACCTGTATGCCTGCAAATGTAACAGACAATAGGAAGGAGAAAACAATGTTTACATTTATATAAAAGATATCTAAGAAGGGGCTAGCTTATTGACATAAAATTGGAGGTTTAGCCTCTCAGGAAAATGAGGAGCTAGAAATCACTCTATGGAAAGAACTTCTGAGTTTATTTAAGAAGGGCTACATTTGTTTCCAGAGCCAAAATTCGTAAGAAGGTTTGTGAAAATGTTTGCTTTGTGTAGGTATGAGTGGTCTTAGTGTCCTCTTCATGGCCCTGGAACTCCTCTAGGGAGAGGATTTTTGGTAGATTTACCTTTGATCTTTCTCCTGGGAATAATTTATGGAAATCTCATTTTCTGAAGCTGTTGCTTTTTGTTAGATAAGATAAGGAGAGCTCTAAGAAGGCTTCTTTTTGAATCTGTAGCAACTTAAATGTCTTCAGCTTAAAGTGATCTTTGGACCAACCCTGGCATTCGAGAGGGTCCCTACACTCAAGACTTTCTAATTCCATTTTAGCTGTTCTTGTAGAAAAAGCTTAACGATGAATACAAAATAAATTTTGAACTCAGGAAATTTTTTAAAAAATTTATAACAGTAAGCATATGGCAGAGACTGAGCTTTTGATTAAACAGCCACAATTGTTCTCTTGTGACATAATTTACAATGCAACTTGATGTTTCCAATGGATTTGAAATTGTTCCATGCATTTGAATTCTTTCCCACATACAGTGAAGTAAAGAAAGAAGTCATTTGTAATAAATTAATGTAAGCCTGGGAATTTTATATAGCATCAAAAAATAAATAACTTCTTTTTCTCAGTTTATAACCTACCATTTCAAAACTGTAGAAAAATTCCATGTGAAGGGAAAAACACTATGAAAACAATTTTAGTTTATTTAACTGTTATCATAGCTACTTTCAGTCTCTGCATATTTAACTTCTGTTATCTATATGATTTGGGACAAGCAGCCAAAAAGATTTGTCTTTTTTTCTCTGAATATCGTGGAAGCTAATTTTGCACATTTTTAGTAAAAATATACTAAGTAAAGAAATTTTCAATATATATTAAAAACAACACAGTACATAACAGCAGCCATTCCACCAAGACAGGCCAGAATAAAAGGATATGTAGACTAAGGTCTTATAGAAGTAGATACTATTTTTCCTGCAAAAAAGTAACTGGCTTTAAGCAAACCAGTGCTCTGAAGTTATCAAATCTAACTTTAATTTCAGCTTTCTTTTTCCTGTCCAAAATTACCTTTCAAACTTATACTACTTTTAAAATTGTAGTTGGGAAAAACCTGTATTTTTTTTTTTTTTTTTTTTTGGTACTGGGGATTGAACTCAGGGGTACTCGACCACTGAGCCACATCCCTAGCCCTATTTTGTGTTTTATGTAGAGACAGGGTCTCACTGAGTTGCTTAGCGCCTCGCCCTTATTGAGGCTGGCTTTGAACTCGGGATTCCTCTGTCTCAGCCTCCCAATCTTTTCTTTTTTAAAAGTTCAAATCCTTGTGAAAACAATGTACAGGTAAATATGCAGAAGTGGAACTCGTGATAAGAAGTTAATGCAAA
>PVHX01015988.1:0-44838 GCA_004024805.1 Geosciurus inauris
CCATTTCTGGTTTTTTGAGGAATCTCCACACTGCTTTTCAGAGTGATTGCACTCATTTTCAGTCCTACCAATCATGTGTGAGTGTACCTTTTCCCCCACATCCTTGCCAGCATTTATTATTTGTGTTCTTGATAATTGCCATTCTGACCAGAGTGAGATATAATCTTAGTGTAGTTTTGATTTGCATTTCCCTGATTGCTAGAAATGTTGAACATTTTTGCACATATTTTTTTTAGCCATTTGTGTTTCTTCTTTTAAGAAATGCCCATTTTAGTTCTTTTGCCCATTAATTGATTGGGTTATTTTTTTGGTGTTAAGTTTTTTGAGTTCTGTATATATTCTGGATATTCCCTGTCAGAGGAGCAGCTGGAAAAGATTTTCTCCCATTCTATAGACTCTCTCTACATGCTCTTAACTGTTTCCTTTGCTGTACAGAAGCTTTTTAATTTCATGGCATCCCACTTATTGATTCTTAGTTTTATTTCTTGAGCTTTAGGGTTCTTGTTGAGAAAGTTGGTGCCTGTACCTATATGTTTGGAGTTTAACTGCTCTTTTACCCCCTCCCCCATATTTACAGTGTTTATTACTACTTAAGCTGAGCTCCATTTACCAGTCTGGCATTCTACATGTTTATGTCACTTGGCATTTGAACAAAACTATTTTCATTATTAGAAAACCACTCAAAAGTTTGTGTCCTAAAGAACCAAAAGCATAACATTAACCCTTATAAATGGAAGAATTTTGTTACTGCCTAGACGCTGAACTTTAGGCATCTTGCACAGTATTCTGAACTCATGTTTGCTATTGACATTTGAGAAGTAAAACTATTTACTCCCTAGAGCTAAAGAAAGGCATTTCCTCAGATGAGTCTTTTAATATACATGAGTGCATGTGTGATGCAGGAAAAATAAGCTTAAGACCTGGGGTCAGAAGCCCTGAACTCAGTTCTAAACGTGTAAGCAACCTAGGCAAGTCCTATTGATGATTGCCTTATTGAATTTTGGTTACCTCATAGGTTGTTACAAAATTCAAGTGCAACAAAGCATGTGAAAAACTTTGTAAATTATAAAACACAATATAGATGTGAACTTTTATGGTAGAGATATTAATTAAGGATCTTCTTTAGGACAGCTCTTGATATATGATAGATGTATATGATTTAGGAGAGGCATGGAGTTAATTTAATTTAGCTCACTGTGTTAGACTACTGGGATGCCATAACAAAATACCACAAAATCAGGTGGCTTAAACAACAGAAATTAATTTTCCCACAGTCGGGAGGCTGGAGGTCCAAGATCAGGGTGTCAGCAGATTTGGGTTCTTATGAGCCCCCTCCTCCATGGTTTGAGGATATCTGCCTTTTCACTGTATTCCCTTTTTCTCTGGGTATGTACATCCTTGGTGTCTCTTCCACTTATAAGGGTATCAGTTATAGTGGATTGGGGTCCTACACTTATTACCTCATTTAAACTTAGTTACTTCTTTAAATACCCTATTTCCAAATACACCTACATTGGGGGTTGGGGCTTCAACATATGAATTTTGGAGGAACAAAATTTAGTCCATAACATCATTAAGTATGCTCCACCCCATTCTGGGTCCTATTCAAAACTGTGCTTGTCTGTTTTACGATAATGGCTCCTAGACTTCCTGCATCAGGGTTACTTGAGATGCTTGGCAGATTCTATAGTCTTATTTTGGGATTGCTGAATTGGAATCTTTGGGCTTGTGGTTCAGTTCAATGATCTGCATTTTGATCATCTGGGTAAAACATATCTACATGATTCTTGTGTACCAAAGTTTAATAATTACTGATACAAGCTGGGTGTGGTGGTGCATGCCTGTAATCACAGTGACTCAGGAGGCTGAGGCAGGAGGATTGCAAGTTTGAAGCCAACCTCAGCAACTTAGTGAGACCCTGTCTCAAAATAAAAAACAAAAAGGGACAGAGATGTAGCTCAGTGATAGAGTGCCTCTGGGTTCAATCCCCAGTACTGAAAAAACAAAATTACTGATACAATGGAACGTTCATAGGAGATCTGGAGCCACAAGGTCTATGTTCATATCCTGGATCCACCAATTACTAGATGTGTAATCTTTGCCAAATTACTTAATCTCTCTGTGCTTTAATTTCCCCTTATGTAAAATAAGGATTATTATTATGACCTGCATACTGTTTTGTTTAAGGCTTTCTATGCTTATGATACAAGAAGCATAGTCGACAGTAGTGTCCCGGAAAATTGGAAAACAAATTTTGAAAAATGTGAATGTATGCAAGAAATTAAACTAATATTTGTCTTCATTCTTATGCCCCTATATGCAAATAGAAGTGGAGCCTTTAGTTCTTATTGTGAATATGTGCCCCAAGACACTTCCTGCAACATAGCTCTGGAAGAAGAAAGAGTTTGAGAGCAAGACTGATGAAGGCTGAAGGAATTTTGATTGTTAGAGAAACTTGGAGCCCACAGTTTATTTTCAAACTATTTTTAGTAAAGATTTAGTCAGGTTCATTCCTATGAAGGTTTGGAAATGTCTGGTCTATTTTATAGCACAATAAAACCTCATGGTTTCCTGGTTGGCTGGTATTTGTTTAAAGAGAGTGGGTTGCTGGTCCAGACAACATTTGAGAGGTTATAATGAGGGGAAGTCTGATGTAAACCTTTTCACCTGTAAAAAGGAGAGTCACTAAGGAATAAAATCAGTCATACTCCTGAGGTTTATTGGTTAAAAGTCATAATTTGGTTTGTTTAAAATCTTGTTCATATTAGAGTGGATGTTAGTCCTCCCTTCAAACCTGATTACATATCCCCAAAATACAGTATTAAAATCTTGAATTTATATAAGGGTTCTTGTTATTTTTCACAGTTTGCACTTACATTTAATATAGCACCAAACTATGCTAGAGAGTTGTCACTGGGAACAGTCCAAGCATAATTCTAGTGAAGATTGATGTTAGGTTAAGAACTGAAGCACTGCAGTTAATCCTGGTTATTTAGCAGGAAAAGAACATAAACTCTTGGTTTTATCTGAATTATTTGACCAAACATTAAAAATTCTTTAAATGTACAAGTCTATATTTTGCTTTTAATTAGTACATTTAGTTGGTTGTTTACTATTTTCAGAGCTGGAGAAAATATAGTGATTTTTTTTTTAGTACTGGAGATTGAACTCAGGGGTACTCGACCACTGAGCCACATCCCCAGCTCTATTTTGTGTTTTATGTAGAGACAGGGTCTCACTGAGTTGCTTAGCACCTCGCCATTGCTGAGGCTGGCTTTGAACTTGGGATTCTCCTATCTCAGCCTCCCTAAGTGCTGGGATTACAGACTTGTGCCACCACGTCCGGCTAAAATATAGTGATTTTAAGCAAAGAATATTGGACAAGACCATTTAAATCATTTTTATCATATGAGTCTTTTAAAAAATGGAGACTTCTCATTGACTTCAAAAGGGTACAAGGAAAAAAACCATACTCAGATTATTTTACTCTTTAGAGCTGGATAATTGTTCATTAAAAGAATAAAAAGCCTTTAGAGCTATGTTAGATGTTTCTATTTGTTTCTATAACATACAGACTCTGTCATCTCACTGTCATATTCTGTATTCCTATGAATTCACAATGAATACAGAGTAAATGCTAACTTATAAAACTTATTTGTAAAAATGTAGGAAAAATTGTAGTTATTCCAGTACAGGGAAACTGTTGTTTTAATTTGTCTAATATAGGAGAAAAAATGGGCATGTGGATTTACTATTCTACTAGTAGCTATCCAAATTATGTTTATTTTAAAGGCTAAAACTCGTCAAAATAATAATAAAACTAAAGTACAGTTTTTTCCTGGCTTTCTAGAATTAAAATTTTGTTAATGCCAACATAAGTATTAATTCATTTCTCTATCCACTGCAGTTTGGTTTTTTCACCTACTATGGCAACTTTTCCATATGAGATCACCAAAGACTTTTTTTTTTGGTGCTGGGGATTGAACCCAAGGGCACTTTACCACCAAGTTACATTCCCAGCCCTTTTTTATTTTTAATTTTGAGACAGGGTCTCACTAAATTGCTTAGGCCCTTGCAAAATTGCTAAGGCTGTACTCAAATTTGTGATCCTCTTGCCTCATCCTCTGAGTCACTGGAATTACAGGTATGTGCTATGGTGCTCAGTTCTCTTGTGTTTTTTTTTTTTTAATATTTACTTATTTTTTTAGTTGTAGGTGGACAGAATATCTTTATTTTATTTTTATGTGGTGCTGAGGATCGAACCCAGTGTTTCACGCTTGCTAGGCTACCACTGTGCTACCACTGTGCCATAACCCCAGCCCCTCTCCTTATGTTTTTAGAGTATGGTGCTTTATGTTTTCTGTCCCCCGTTCTGAAACCTTCCTCATTTGATTTTTTTTGGTCTTTAATTTGTTTGTATTTGTTCTTTTTAGTTATACATGACAGCAGAGTGTATTTTGATATATCATACATACATGGAGTATAACTTCCCATTTTTGTGGTTGTACATGATGGGGAGTTACAATGGTTGCATATTCATATATGAACATAGAAATGTTATGTCAGATTCATTCTGTCTTTCCCATTCCCATTCTCCCGCCCCATTCCCAATCCAGTGAACCTCCACATACCCCCACCCCACTGTGAGTCAATATCCAAATTTTGGCCTTTGGTTTATTGGGATTGGCTTATTTCACTTAGCATGATAGTCTCCAGTTCCATCTATGTACCGGCAAATGCCATAATTTCATTCTTTTTTTATGGCTGACTAGTATTCCATCGTGTATATGTACCATTCATCTATTTTCTTTTAATTTTTTATTTTCTTTATCCATTCATCTATTGAAGGGTATCTAGGTTAGTTCCATAGCTTAGCTATTGTGAATTGAGCTGCTATGAACATTGATGTAGCCACATCACTATAGTATGCTGATTTTAAGTCCTTTGGATATATGCCAAGGAGTAGGATAATTGGGTCAAATTGTAGTCTCATTTTGATTTGTGACACCACTCTTGCCTGGTTCTCTTTCTAGCTTTGTTGCTTCCTTTACAGTCATCCTTTTGAGCGATTCTTTTGCTCTTTGTCCCTTACATGCAGATATTTCTCAGAGTTAAAAAATCAATCCTCTTCACTTCTCACACTATATACTCTCCTCAGGGATACCCATTTTTCTCCCAGGGTTCCACTTCTACCTATATATTATAGGCTTCCAATATATGTCTCTATCCCAGATTGCCCACTTGAGCTTCAGACTCATATATCCAATGGCAAGAAATATTTCCACTTGGATTCAACCTCTTCAAAATGAAAGTCTTAACTCTCAACTACTCATCTAGTTCTCTGCCCACCCTGTGTGTGTGTGCGTCTGTGTGTGTGTGTCTGTGTGTGTTACTAGGAATGGAATCCAGGACCTTATGAATGCTAAACAAATGCCCTACAACTGAGCTATATCCCCAACCCATTTTATTTTCATTTTGAGATAGCATCTTGCTAAATTGCCCAGCTAATCTTGAATTAGGATCTTCCTGTCTCAGTCTCCTGAGTAGTTGGGATTATAGGCATGTACCACTGTACCTGTATCCTTTAGTACTTCTTATCCTCATTAATGACTTCAAGATATTCTAGTTGCCTAGGCTAGACCTGGGGAATTTTCTTCATACTCATTTTCTCCATTTTAATTCTTTGGAATGGATCAGAAAGGTCTGTAGCTATCCATTTATTTAATCCCTCTTTTCCAAATCTGCCATTGCCTTACAGAGCATTATCTTTCATTTGGCCTATTCTAATGTTTTCTTAAATGATTTTCTTAGCTTGGCCTCACATTCTTCCAAACTATTCTTTATGTAGTACCAGCCTTGATTTTTGAAACGCAATTAAAATGGATCATTCCTCTCCCCTGCTTTTAAAATCTTTAACGGTTCTTTATTACTCATGAAAAATAAAGTCCAGACCACTCAGAATAACCTATAGGGCATCCCATGACTTGGCTTCTACATATTGAATCATTCATTTTTCTACACCCATCCTCCCTCCACCTGAAAACACCAACCTGGTTACAGTTCCAGAAGTGCTCATGATGTTTCATGCTTTCATGGCTTTGCATGTACTGCTGTCTAGATGCTTTGCTTTCTTGTCCACCCAGAAAGTCCCTATTTATTTGTCAATACCAGGCTAACATCTCTTCCTCTGTGAACTCCTCTTTGTCCTACCAATATACTCTAAGCATTTCTCCCTGTGCTTCACTCGTTTATATGTTTTGTCTTCTACCAAACTGAGGACAACAACTATTATCTTATTCATACTTGTAGCATTAGTATGTCAGTAGCTCCTGGTACATAATGAACGAACAAACTTTTGCAAATCACATTTTGGCGGGGGGTACTAGGGATTAAACCCGTGGGTACTTTACCACAGAGCCATATTCCCAGCCCTTTTAAAAATTTTTTATTTAGAGACAGGGTCTCTCTAAGTTGCTTAGGGGTTTTGCTAAGTTGCTAAGTTGCCCTTGCTATGTTTAATGCTGTTATGAATAAAATCAGTTGCTAAGGTGTGATTTTTTTTTTTGTTTTTTACTTTATCGCATATAGGCTCAACAGAAACCAAATCGACATTTTTTTCCTGCAGAATGAGAGTTAAGATATGAAGGCCCATAAGAGATGATAATAAGTAGTCATTCCTTAAAAATTAATGTATTAAAAATATCTGCATTTATAGTATTAAAACAGAGGCATTAGCACTCAAGTGTCATTTCCTTCGTGATGAAAAAGAGTTACTGATATGTATGTTTGAGAAGTTAAGACAAAGATTTAGTGGAATGAAATAACATTGAAAGTAAGCTTTAAGAAAGAGTTGAACAGATGGTATAATCTGGAGATCTTTTTGGAAAACTCAGAATTAATAGAAATGGGCAGGGCTGGGGTTGTGGCTCAGTGGTAGAGTGCTTGCCTTGCAAGCATGAGGCACCGGGTTCAATCCTCAGCACCACATACAAAATAACATAAATAAATAAAATAAAGGTTTGAAAAAAGGATTTAATTTTAAAAAAATAGAAATGAGCAGTTCTAAAGAGATGGAAGAGGGTAAGAAGGGAGTAGATATAAAAAAAATAAACTTATTTACATTCAGTGAGTATCCACCCATTGTTAGTTATAGTACATATGTCATTTACTTTAATTCATAATAATAACCCCAAGAGTGGGGTGTTGTTATCCCCAATACATAGATAAGGTAGGTAACATGACACATTAAGTAACCACCAAGGTCATGAAGCTACAAAGTGGTCACTAGATCAGACTGATCCTGAAGTTTTTTTCCTTCACATCATGCCACTTTGCCTTTCCAATAAAAATTCCCAGAGCTGCTGTGCTGCTGTGTGCAGCTTAGTGACACACACAAAGACACATTATTTGCTTCTATTTGCAATGATCATATGTATCTGGTTCACACAGCAGTTGAGAGTAATATAACTATGTTTTTATTTCCAATCTCATCCCGCTTAAAAAACATTAATGAATAGTCTCCCATTTATTGATGATGCTAGATAATGAATTGGATGAATTCCCTTGAGTTTCACTTGCAAAACAGCATGAATACACTTTAAGTAGGTCTGGTGGAGAAAGCATACTTCTAAGTTTTTCTTTGGTGTGCCCCGCTGCTGGCTCCATTTGGAATCCAGAAATGACTGCTGTCTGGGGTAAAAGGCAGTTTGCTCTTGCTGCCTCCTGTAGATTGCTTGGCCTGGCAGTTTGTCACTCTTCTGGGCAAGTATCCAGCTTGTGGTAGTGAGGTGG
The DNA here is from genome assembly GCA_004024805.1 of Geosciurus inauris. NCBI lineage: Eukaryota > Metazoa > Chordata > Mammalia > Rodentia > Sciuridae > Geosciurus > Geosciurus inauris. The sequence continues at coordinate 7,792 of PVHX01015988.1, forward strand.
TTTTGTGGCAGAACTCCACAATTAACCACAAGTTCAGTGTCAACGGTAGGCTGCCACCGTAGTGGCTGTGATCCTTCAGATCTGCTGGGATAGCCAGAGCTGAAGAAACTACTGCTTGTCTAAGGAGGGAACAGGAAAACTTGGAAAGAGTCTGCATTGCTGTTTATTGTTCAAGGTTCAAGTTTTAGGTTTAAAACAAAAGTCTAGAAAATTTAAGATTAATAGTTACAGATTTAAGATATTTACCAGTTGTTATATTTTAAAAGTATAACAATGAATTTGTAGCATAGATATAATCGTTGCCCTGAAAACTAGAAATTGGACAAGAAAAACTCTTATGAAAGTACTAGAATATACTCTTTCATAGCAAAAGACATCTTGGTACCATCACTTGAATTAAAACAAAAAAAATCACCCACATATCTCTGAAACAGTTATTTTATGTTGGAAAATAAATCAAACATAAACACGTATAATGCTTTTTGTAAATCTATGAGAAAATATTAAGAAAAAATATTTTTCAGCAAAATGGAAACTGATAAAGCTGTGAAGGAACTTTTACAGTTTTTAACATTCTAAGAATCATCTAGCATGATGCTCTGCAAATAGTGGGCACTCAATGAATACTTAAGATAAACTAAAAGAGTGAAAGGGAGGCTCAAATTCTAAGATGGGTGGGTATTAGCTGAAAGGAACATAGGTATTGTCAACATACTTGTGCAACAGAGTTGCCATTGTACATTGAAAACAGAAAGATTCTTTCTATACTGGGGCAAAGATAGTCTGTTTCATTTTCCAATCTAAGTTTGTGAATGTCAATTCTTTTAAAATTTTACAAGATTTTCATGTAACTGAAGGAGCGACTCTGGTTTTAGAAATTTGGAATTTCAGTGATACTGGTTAATTTACTGACTATTCCTGAAAATTTCATTGATATTTAAAATTTGTCAGATCACTTTGTATGTTTATCTCTGAGAAATTAGGACTGTTTTATCACTGAAATCTGGAAAGTTGCATTTAGAAAATACACTCACTTCTTCTAGGCATTTTTCCAAATCCAATTTTAGTCCATGTTTTTTGTTCTGTATTTTGAACCTACGGGTTACAAAGATGGAGTAATTCAGAATAGAAGGTGCCAGAGATCTACTGAGTAAAATTCAGGCTCTGGGGCTGGACAATTCCATCTACACAAGAGCAGTCTGCTTTTATTTGTATAACATTTCTCTTGAAAAATGTTTGAAAATCATACCTAAAAGGTGACAGGGTAGAACATAACAATAACAGAAGGCTGTTAAAGAGCTGGTAACTATTATTCTTCTTTTTCCAACTGCGCTTAGCAAATCTTTAGAGGTTGTTCCATAAATCGTCCCGAGAGTCAGATCCCGAGGAGCTGCCCAATTGTGGGTCTTTTGTCTGACAAGCAGTAATGGCCAGAATCCTATATTTCATTTAACTTCCTATCCTACCCCTTCCAACTTATATTCCATTATAAATAAGGTCACTATAGATCCATTTAAAAATATTTAATTTGGGCATTTTGGGGAGTATTGCTCTAGAAATGGATTTTATTTACATCTGAATTTTAGTTAGGACATAATACTGTCTTAAAATAAAGGCTGAGGGGCTGGGGTTGTGGCTCAGAGGCAGAGCACTTGCCTGGCACGTGTGAAGCCCTGGGTTCTATTCCTCAGCACCACATATAAGTAAATAAATTAAATAAAAGACCCATTTACAACTAAAAAACATTAAAAACAACAACAACAAAAAATAAAACAAAACAAAGATTGAAGGCCCAAGGTATGCATATGGGAGTTACACTTACTAGAAGACAGGGCAGGAGGGGAAGAGGGACTGAGACCTAACATGAGACCCAGTTGTTTCTTTGAGGATGAAGGTTCCAGGAGAAGACAGTGAATTTACAGGGAGGCAGGGCAATTTCCAATGCAGCAATGGTTAGCCGCAGAGATCCCAGGTGAAGTAGGCATCCTAACAGTTGCGTCAAACCTACTAATGGTATGTCCCAACTGGTACTTGTAAAGTTAGACAGTACAGTTAGACAGGAAGGCAGGTGGCATCTAGAATTTCTGTCAATGGTAATGGGGACCTTAAGCATTAAACTGGGGTTTAGAGGCAGTGTTAGGTCCTGAGACTGAAAAGATCTAGGTGGAGTTCTTCCATATGTAATTGGTGGCATTGGTGGCTTATTGGTATGGATACTTATGTAGGAGAACAGCAAAACAATAAAATTCTCACCCTACAAGCCTGGGCCACATGAAGGAACTTTGGGTCTATGGAGCTTGAGTGCAAGGATGCCCTTATTAAAAAAAGGAATACACAGGATTTGCATTGCCCCAGAATAACTTGGAAGATGGGTAGTAAGCATTGGGATTCCATGTCATGGATCATCAAGGTAGAAGAATGAAAATATTCACTAGAAAGTGGGGAGATCATGGATCAAGATGAGAGGGAAGATCAAGTCAGATAAAATCAGACTGGAGTAAAGAATGTCAAGAAAAGCCAATCTGAGATCTTTTGTCACAATGGATAATGGTTGTAAGTTCTGAACCTAAAGACAAGAGCTGAGTAAATCTGTTGGTTGTGTAAGTTTGGCGGAAGAATAATTAAATAATTTGACTCTAAGAAATGCGGCCTAGTAATAATTTTTGACAAAGATTGTGAAGAGAGAAGGGAGTTGCTATATACATAGCTAGCTCATTCTTTTTGTGCATATTTTTAGTTAAGTAAACTTCTAATTGTCTTTGGTCATGTTCTTACGTTTAATTTTAGAATTCTCTCAGGTGCTGGGTTGGTGTTCAAAGGAATGCACTCCAACCAGGGGTTACTGAGAGAGTTGGGCTTTTAGCTCTATAAACATCTTGATGATAGCTGAAAGAAGGCTAAAGAATTGGGAACTAAAACAATTTTATGAAGATGGCTTTGAATTTTATTTTCCAGAACAGTCCTTTAGTATAAACCTCTTTATTTTTACTTGTCAACACTGAGAGTTCAGTTTAGTGAGGTAGTACAATTATTCAAAGGTTGCTCTTACAGTCTGAAATGTGAATTCTTAGGATGTCTACATATTTTTTGGATACAGATATTAAAGCTTTCAAAAGTCATCTAAATTAAATTATTTCATTTCACAGCTGAGAAGAATGAGGCCTATAAAAGTTGTGTGACTTGCTTACTGCCAGGCATGAATTGCTGGGCTGGAACCAAAACTCAAGAAATTGGATTTCTAGTCCATTACTGTTTCCATTAACATACCTATCCTATCCTGGATGACAACCTCAGATTTAAAAAAGAAAACACAAAATTTGTTTGTTCTAATTTGTTCTAATTTCTAATCGATTATTTCCTAAGAGAATCTACAATGGGCATTTCAGTAATGTTGGTGCTAGTTTTGTCATGCTTTCTTACATCCTCCAAATGCATCCATTAAGTGTAGGAGGAACCCTACTTTAAACTTCAGGTGGTGGTGATAAGTTCTATGCATAAGATTAAAAAAATGTATTTGCTGAGTTTTATTGAAATGAATTTTTCATTTACATGGCTGGTGGAAAAACGATCTGATGGGTTTTTATCTTCTAGGAAAAGCATTTGGATAATCAATTAGAAAACTCCACTAAATATTTTTTCTTTATTCAACAGAAAAGGAAAAGGAATTCTAGTCTTTTTTCATCTTGGTCAAACTCTTGTGCTAATTCCTGTCATTTCTGTTGTGTATGTGAACTATGATCATATACGAAAATGGTCTGCTTTAGGTCATGGCTGTGGGCAGAGATTAATTGGTGAAAAATAGGCCTGTTTGTGGGCTTTACCACACAGTAAGGTTTCTCATCTCCCTGGAAAATGTGGAATTAGCTCTTTGAGAAATGCAGGCCATGAGGTCGAAGGGAATTTCGGTGGAGTTCTCTAAGGCAGTTATGATTGGTTAGATTCCAGAGCAATCCCTTTGGTACAGGAAAGTTCTTTTCTTTCCACTTGCAAGTCCATGTTTCCTAATGGACTAGTTTCACCAGTACTTCCTAGCATCTCATTTGGCTTCTTTCAAGGCCAACCTGTCCAAACTGGGGGGTGGTCTGGAAGAGGACTACTGGGATTCCAGACCCATGTCTCCCTCTCTAGACTATGCTGTTACAGCGAAAACGCTGAAAGAACTTATGAGACCGCACATCTATGCTGCACTGGGGAGGGGAAGCAGTGTGTCTGGCAATGGTGTAAAGTGGAACATTGACTCCGAGTTACTTGCCTAACTGAAAACTGTTCTTCAGCAGGCCATGGATGCTCCCAGAGGGTGTATCATAGGGACTTGCGTGGCCCAAGAATCCACGTTGCTGTTGGGGCCAGACCTAGCGATTAGGATTTTCATCCCGGCCTTGCGTTGGCTGGCCCTCACCAGGTCACAGCTCTGCCCACCCTGAGCCGGGCTGAGGTTAGAGGCGGCCAGTCCCGCCCCTCCCACCTTTTGCTCGGTATCCCTACTAGGCCCTCTCCTTGGGGACCACAAACACTTTTTTCTCCCAAGATCTGTCAAAGCCTGTGACTTACTCCCAAAGAGAGCCTGCGCGCCTGGAGTCCCAGGATGGCGACCTGTTTCTTTCATCCACAGACAACCAATCCGCTCCTACCAGTCCGGGTCGGTTTTGGGATTGCTGCGGCCGCACTTGGCCCGAAGGGCGCTTAGCCAGCGGGGTACCCGGCTCGCGTCCCCGTCGAGCGGCTGCGGCGCCGGCAGCGGTGGGACAGGAGCGGGCGCGCGCGGGCGGCGAGCGGGGCGCGCGCCCGGTAGGGGCAGCCTGGGGGAGGAGCGCCAGCCCGCCGCTCGCGCGCCCAACGGACTAGGCTGCGGCGGTGAGGTAACTGTTGCAGCCAGCGGGAGCTGGGAGGCGACTCCGAGTCTCCAGTCCGGAGAGGTGCCCGAGGGAAAAAGAAGAGGCGGCCGCAGCGGTCCCGGAGTGAAGCCCCTGCCTCGCCGCTGCTCAGCCAGCATGTCGCGGACTCCGCCGCTCCAGAGCCCGCGCGGCGGGGACCCCGGGTGGCGACGGCCGGCGCAGCCCTGACGCGCTGCGAGCCTGGGGGCGCCCCGAACGCGGGGGACGGGGGTCGGGGAGCGCGAGCGGCCGCTGAGGTCGGACCCGGGCGCGCTGAGTCCCGGGGCCACCCGCCGCCCCGGCCATGAGGGACGAGCGAGACGCCAAAGCCATGAGGTACCCGCAGCCGCCGGACGGGGTCGGCTCGCCCCTCGAGAGTCTGAGAAACGGCTACGTGAAGAGCTGCGTGAGCCCGCTGCGGCAGGACCCTCCGCGCGGCTTCTTCTTTCACCTCTGCCGCTTCTGCAACGTGGAGCCACCGCCGCCGCTGGCCTCCCCCACGCAGCTGCGGCGCGGCTCCCCCTTCTCCCCGGCGCGCCTCTCGCTGGGCGCCCTTGCCGCCTTTGTCCTCGCGCTGCTGCTCGGCGCGGGGCCCGGGAGCTGGGTTGCCGGGGGCGCCCGGCTGCGGACGCTGCTGAGCGTGTGCTCGCACAGCCTCAGCCCCCTCTTCAGCATCGCCTGTGCCTTCTTCTTCCTCACCTGCTTCCTGACGCGGACCAAGCGGGGTCCCGGCCCCGGCCGGAGTGGCGGCTCCTGGTGGCTGCTGGCGCTGCCCGCCTGCTGCTACCTGGGGGACTTATTGGTGTGGCAGTGGTGGTCCTGGCCTGGGTGGGACGCGGCCGCGGCCCCGCACACGCCCCCGGCGGCGGCGGGCAGGTTGTTGGTGGTGCTGAGCTGCGTGGGGTTACTGACGCTCGCGCACCCGGTGCGGCTCGGGCACAGCATCCTGGTGCTGCTCTTCGCCAGCTTGGTCTGGTGGGTCTCCTTCGCCAGCCTCGGGGCGCTGCCCTCTGCCCTCAGGCCTCTGCTCTCCTGCCTGGTCGGGGCCGCCGGATGCCTGCTGGCCCTGGGGTTGGATCACTTCTTTCACATCAGGGAAGCTCCTCATCATCCCCGGTTGTCCAGTACCGTGGAAGAAAAAGTGCCTGTGATCAGACCCCGGAGGAGGTCCAGCTGCGCGTCGCTAGGAGAAACGGCAGCCGGTCACTATGACAGTGGCAAAATGTTCAGGAGACCGTCGTTGCCTTGTATTTCGAGAGAACAGGTAGGTGAAGCAGAAAGCAAAGTCTGGCGGGGAGGCGAGGGCGGCTTCAGTGCGCCGGTGGATTAGCGTATTGCAAGGCACACTAACTTGGAGTGGAAACAAAAGGGGAGGAAATCATGTTTTCTTCTGGAAAGGTTTCCTAAAATATAGAAAGCTTTTTAAAAACACAGAAGCAGGTACTTTTTCTCTTTGAGTAGAAATGGGACCGCTGTTCATATTGCAGTTAGGTTGTGTACTCCACTTTGGCGTACTTTGATGTCAATCTCTTTAGTGCCATTTATCTGTTGCTGTTAATGATGGTAAGTGCGCGAAAACAACATTCCACCTTCAAATGAGACAACATATCTGAATTTTAAACGGGATTTTGTTGTTAATAATAACAGGATGAGTCACAGATCTTATAAGTAAAAGATAGAAATGAGTTTTGGAACTGAGACTTATTTAGATGAAAAAGAGGAGTGTGGGCTAATACAAATTTATACAGACTAACTCATGGTGGTGTGTATTTGTTGCATAATTAGGGGAATGTTTTAACAATTTAACCTTTAAACCTAGTAATGTCTGGAAAGATGCCAGCCAGCACATTTCCATTTTTCTTGTAGGCTTTCATAATTGTGTTTTTTAAAGGAATTGAAATCATCAGGGAATGGACTTACATCTTTATATACATTGAGAAATCTACTTGGTGTGCATAAGCAGGAAACTCAGTCAGTAGAGCTACTGTTCATTGAGCCTTTATTAAGGGCAAAATGCCTTACATATGTTGTCTCAAATCTTCCCAAGGACCCTGTTTGGTAGGTGACATTAACCTCAGTTTAGAGAAGAGCAAATTGAGGCTTATTGAGGTGACCCAACTTCATAGATCTAGAAAGCAGCAGTATTAGGATTTGATCAGATTTTTTTCAGTTCTTGGTGCTGTGCTCTGTGCAACTTAACTGGTAAGTGTAGACGTTTCAAGTAAGAGTTTTTATCATTGGTTTTCAGACTTAATTGATTAGTGATATCTTTTATACTTTGACCTAGCATTTTGGAAACAACATTTTCTTGTCTGTACTACATCTGAGATACTCTTTTTTTTTTTTTTTTCTCCTATCATGTGTACTCTGCAGAATAATCTAGATAACCATGTTGATTTTATGGCATGTTAAACACTGACCTGTAGTGTTCCAGTGTGCTTTTTGATATGGCTTCAGACGCCACTCTTATGGTCTGTAATTTTTGGTTAAATGCTTGAAAATAATATTATGCCTTTTGTTTTCTAGGTTTACTCCCAACAATAATAGACATTGCTTAGAAATGTATATCAGGGGAAAAGTTGTTTTAGGAGGATTCATTGTACAGCAAAGTAGTAACCATTATTTTTATAGAATGGAATAACTTGCCTTTTAATTATATGTGAATAGATTGCATTGTTAACACTGGAAATGTCTTTTAGCATAGTTTCATAACATTTGTAGACGATTTTGCTGAACTTAACAACATTACAGTTTAATATATTTTCATTGCAATTTGTTGGGTGTAGTCAACTTCTAGTCCTCATAATCCAGTGTGGTGCTCTTTCCCTCATAGCAGCTTTTATCAGCCTTTAGGTGCAGTGCTATGTTGGGTAGTTTCATTTTTTATTTGTATTAGAGGAAAATACAATTTGTGCTTCTGAAAAGGACATATTTTCTTGGTGCAGAAAATCCTTATAATATTCTACTGAGTAGAAAAATTTGGGGTAGTCTTAAAATACATGCTCATAGTTCAGGGGTTTGTATGTGGTTGCTTTATGTTTAGTGTCAGAAAGTGATACTATTTGGGTGTTTCTAGAAAGGGATATTTTTAATCTAGGAGAGATTGTAATAACAAGAATTTTTATTTATGCTGTTCTTGAAGTTTAACAGGATTCCTGTGTGTGCGTACGCTCCACATGTTTATTATGTTAATGAATTTAAGAGGAAACCAAGTAAATTTTGTAATTTTCAATGTTGTATATGACAATTGTAAAAATACTTTGTTGTTTCAGAGGTGAAGAAAGAAGAACAGTATTTGAGTGAAATCTGACATAGGGGAAAATGTCCAGGATTCTTAGGCAGAGGATTGAGGGTCAAGTCTTGGCTCTCCTGTTTAACCTTCAAATATCAGTAAACCTTTCTGAGCTTCAGGGATCCTGTCAAACCAGGGGAATACCAGTAAATGAATTCTATAATACTTTCTTAGTCTAAAATTATTTGTGTTCAGTTAGTTTATTCTTTTGGTAAAGTATAAATAAAAGTATAAGGGATCACAAATTAGTAATTCTTGAAGTTTTATTTTTAGCATTGAATGTTGATATTGCTAACCTACATTTTTTCAGATGCTTGGAAAAGATAAATATTGTATATTTTTTGGATAGAGAGAACTTTTTTAAAAAAGCGTATGTGTATTCATTTTTTTGTGATAACAAAATCATTATACTTTCATTTCCTTAAGAATTTGAATGTTAGCTGGGCACGGTGGCTCAAGCCTGTAATCCCAGCACTTAGGGAGGCTGAGACAGGAGAATTGTTCAAAGCCAGCCTCAGCAATGGCGAGGCGCTAAGCAACTCAGTGAGACCCTGTCTCTACATAAAAAAAAACACAAAATAGGGCTGGGGATGTGGCTCAGTAATCAAGTGCCCTTGAGTTCAATCCCTGGTACCAAAAAAATAAAAATAATAAAAAAAAAGAATTTAAATGTTTTTATTAACATCTTAGAAATCACTTGAAAATGCATGTTAATATAAATGTTTTTAATTGTGTAAGAATGGATTTAAAGTATTTTTAAAATTTTTGGGATGTTAAGTACTGTTGAAAAATAATGGCGCATATTTGTAAAACATTTGACTTAATTAGATCTATAACAGTTGATTTAAATACTATATACTTCCTAGTTAATAAGTGACATGTATAGTATTCCTAACTTAAGGTCCCCCCCAAAAAAGTATTTAGAGATTTAAAATTTAAATCTAAGTACTGCTGACTGTGTTCTGCTTTGGCGAGTTAATAGAAAGAAGCACTGAGTTTGTAATCTGTTTTCAAGGAGTCAACTGAAACTAAGAGGAAGTTTTTAAAAAATCAGTTGTCTAGTGAAAGCTTTGATCAGAATTAACAAGTACATTTTCATGCCATTTTAATTGTGTATTCTACAATGTAGTTTTCAGCTTTTCAACAAGACCATTTGTGTGTGAGATTAGATAATTATGGGGTTTTGAAAGGCAAGTTGGTGAGTGAGATACTTTTCTATACCTGAAATGGCAAGTGCTTTTTAAATGGCTTGGTAAATATTTTAAAATTCTGTGGTCTTAATGCCCATAAATACTATTTAAAGTGTTAATTTTATTTGAAAAAAGTGTACATATGTAGTATGAAGACTTAAAAAGAGAGGGATTTTAAAGTGTACATGATTATTTAACCCCTCTGAGGAATCTGCAATTCCCCACTGTGAATTAATTAGTTTTTCCTCTCTGCCTCCCTCCCTCCCTCCCTTCCTTCCTTCCTGTATTGGGAATTGGACCTAGGGCCTCAAACATGCAAGGCAAGCTGTGTATCACTTAGTTATATTTTCAGCCCTTTTTGAATTTTATTTTGAGGCAGGGTCTGGCTAGGTTGCCCAGATTGACTTCATATTTGTCATCCTTCCTCTGCCTCCTAAGAAGCTGGGATTACGATGTGTGCCATTATGCTTGGCTCTGACTTTGAATTTTAAAAATAATATTGTATTTTTGAAATTATTTTATGGCTTCAATGATGAGTATTTTATTCTAATTTATGTTAACATTTTGTAGTAATGGCAGTTTACATAATAATTTTATACCCTATTTTGTCATTATTGTATGTATTCTGCCATCAGTTATCTTTCAAAACACAAATTTGACTAAGTCACTCGCCCCAGTTTAAGAATGCTTCATGGCTGGGTGCGGTGGCGCACGCCTGTAATCTCAGCACTTTGGGAGGCCGAGACAGGAGAATTGCAAGTTCAAAGCCAGCCTCAGCAATGGTGAGGCGCTAAGCAATTCAGTGAGACCCTGTCTTTAAATAAAAAATACAAAATAGGGTTGGGGATGTGGCTCAATGGTCGAGTACCCCTGAGTTCAATCCCTGGTACCAAAAAAAAAAAAAAAAAGAATGCTTCATGGCTTTTCATTGTTCACAAGAAAAGTTCATGCCCTTGACAATCGCTTGCAAAGTCCTTTATGACCTGATTTTAGCCTTTTTAGTTTTGTGTTTTACAAAGCATTTTAGAATTTAGGGGCTGCTCCATCCCCTTCTTCCATCTTTGGTTCTAGCTGTTTGAGGGCTGCTTATTGTTCTTGAACTTGTGAACTTTTTTCTTTTGCTTTTACCATTCCTACAGGTTGAAATCTTTAAGGAACAAATAAGATTAAGATGTCGTTAGGGGCTGGGATTGTGGCTCAGTGGTAGAGCAAGCACTGGGTTCGATCCTCAGCACCACATAAAAATAAATAAAATAAAGATATTATGTCCATCTACAACTAGAAAAAATATTTAAAAAAAAAGATGTCTTTAGACAGTTAACTGACACTGAAATTAATATGTAATTGGAGCACAAAACTTCATTATAGGAGAGTTGGCCGTATTTGAGAATAAAAGTTGACAGATTATGAGAAGCAATGTTGATGTGTGATAGAATACTTTAATTATATTAGATGAGATAGTAACATTTTGTAATTTATGTTTTCATTCACTGAGTGAATGGCAGCCATAAGTAAAACTGGGAAGTTTTTGTTTTCATGGTCCTTAGGTACTGTCTTTCTCAATGGCAGGTTCTTATTCTCTTTCCACTTCCCATTTTAATTACCAGGTCAGCCTGTTTTTCTGACACACTCTCCTGCCTTTCCATAACCCCATCCAAAGCAGGTAGAATCTATACTTCTGAAAAGCTTATTTTAATGTAAATATTTGTATAGAGGATATTGAAGAGATTTACAATTTGATTGAAATCACTTATTACATAAAAAGGAAAGAAATTGAACCCTAGAGAATAAAAATTTTGGTTAAGGTTTATGCTGTGAGATATTATGAAGACAAGGCCTAGAACCTAGATCTTGAACCTAGAACCTATATTTTCCATAAAGAGCATCTGTATATGCAGTCATAATTTTTCAGGGTTGTACTTAATTTCTTGAGATATGGCCAATTGTTTGATAAAAGGCAATATCCTTGATTAAAGGAGGTGGGGGGGGGAATAAAGAGAGAGAGCAGGGAAAGTGTTAGGAGGGACTTGAAATCACATAGTTCATAATAATGACCTTGAAGATGGATGGGTTCTTTAGGGTGACTTGTTAGGATTGTAGCTGGTCTCAAACTCAAGTGCCATCAGGGCCTAGCCATATAGCATATTGAGGAAGAAGAGGAGATTAAAAAAAAAGAACAGAAGTGAACTGTTATCTGCTTTGCCTAAAGGCATTGTTCTGTTTAAACAAAAGAAACTGAAAATTTGTGTTAACCAAACCAAAACTTTAGATTTGGGTTCTGTCTGTGGGTAGTTCCTGATAATTTATAACATTGAGTTCGTGTTCACCTTGTTGTTTACCGGCACATCCATGCTTATTTAGGTGGTCCTTAGAAGCCCATTCTTAGAACTTGGGACAGAGGAATGTATCTCTGAGTGTGTGTGTGTGTTTCTTTTATGACCTAGAACTTTCTCTCCAGCATTGAGGTTTCTTAACTTAAAGATTTTCCTCCTCTATCAGCTACAGTATAATTTTTTGGCTACTACTTCCTCCTTTACATGCAACTTGCATTTAGCAGATTTTTAATTTGTTTAGTTACAATTTAAATTTTTAATGAGAAATATCATATGTAAAAGTCTGTACACACATTTTTTATATGGTTTAAGAAAAAACAAAGTAAAATAAGAAAAAAAATAACATACTGTTTGTTTGCCTCCCACTCCATCAACCTCTCTTTTATCCTGTTCTGCCCTAGAGATAACTGTTCTCTCCTGAGGTGGTGGGGTTCCCCCTGCCGCCATTTAGTCCCTTGCTTATTTTTATAATTATTATAGCGCTCCATGATTGTATTCCTAATACTGTTTTTATTGTGCCTGCTTGAGTTTTAGGTAAATAGAATCCTACTGTATGCATTCTTCTGTAACTTTTTTCTTGACCGTTTCTGAAATTCATCCATGTTGATGTGGATAGTTGTAGTACATTTTTTCAACATTTTATAGTATTTCTATGGATCCATTTCACTGTTTATGGACCTATGGGTGTTTTCCAGTTGTTTGTTATTATATATCATGCTATTGTGAAAATTCTTGTACATGTCACCCAACGCATATGGGTGTGTAGAAGTAAAATTGTTGGTTGCAAGGTATGCTCATATTAAACTCTTGCTGTGTATGGCAGACAGAATAATGGTACCTCAAAGATGTTCATGTTCTAATTCCTTAAATTTGTAAATGTTACTTCACATAGTAAATGGGACTTTGCAGATGGGGTTAAGTATTTTGAGATGGGGAGATCATCCAGGATTATCGAGTGGGCTCAGTGTAATCACAAGCATCCTTAAAAAGTGGAAAAGAGAGGCAAAAGAGGTTAGTGAAGGAGATGGGACAATGAAAGTAGGTTTGGAGCAATGCAATGTGAGGACGAGTCACTTAGCTTGCTTTTGCTAGCTTTGATATTATAAGGTGACCATAAGCCATAAATAAAGTACCTAAATAAAAGTACCATTTTACTCTATGAATTTCACTGCTCTAGGAACTTCATATAAATGAAATCAAACAGTATTTGTCCTTTTGTGACTAGTTTATTTCACTTAATATAATGTTTTCAAGGCTTATGTATGTTGTAGCATGTCTCAAAATTTCCTTTATGCTGTTGAAACTATTCCATCATAAGTATATACCACATTTTCTTTATTTATCAGTTTGTTTGTGTATATTTGGATTGCTTCCACCTTTTGGCTGTTGTGAATAATATGCTGTTATAAATATGAGTGTTTGAGTTCCTGCTTTCAGTTCTTTAGGGTATATATCCAGAAATGAAATGGTTGAAAAATATGGTAATTCTATTTTGAATATTCTGAGGAAACACCATACTCTTTCCTACAAATGGCTGCTTTTTTTAAATATCCTCACCATTTTCCACATCAACATTTGCTATTTTTTATTGTAGCCATCCTAGTGAGTGTGAAATGGTATCTCAGTGTGGTTTTGATTTGCATTTCCTTAATGATTATTGATGTTGAATACGTTTTCATGTATTTGGCTATTTGCATGTCTTCTTTGGAGAAAGTCTATTCAAGACTTTTGCCTACTTTTTTAAAAAAATATTTATTCTACTTAGATATACATGACAGCAGAATGCATTTTGATTCATGGTATACAAATAGAGTACAACTTTTCATTTTTCTGCTTGTACATGATACAGAATCACACCATATGTGCAGTCATACATGAACCGAGGGCAGTGATGTCCATCGCATTCCATCATCTTTCCTGCCCCCATATCCCCTCCCCTTCCCCCCTTTGACCAAAAGTTCCTTCATTCTTCCCATGTCCCCTCCTCCATTATGGATCAGCATCCACTTATCAGAAAGAACATTCAGCCTTTGGTTTTTGGGGATTGACTTACTGTGCTTAGCATGATGTTCTCCAACTCCATCCATTTACTTGCAAATGCCATAATTTTGTTCTCTTTTAATGCTGGGTAATATTCCATTGTGTATGTATACCACAGTTTCTTTATCCATTCACTGTTGAAGGGCATCTAGGTTGGTTCCACAGTTTAGCTGTTGTGAATTGAGCTGCTATAAACACTGAAGTGGCTGTATCACTGTAGTATGCTGCTTTTTAAGTCCTTTATGTATAGACCGAGGAGTGGGATAGCTGGGTCCAATGGTGGATATATTCCAAGTTTTCTAAGGCATCTCCATACTGCTTTTCCAGATTGGCTGTACCAGTCTGCTGTCCCACCAGCGATGTATGAGTGTTCCTTTTCCCCTACAGCCTTGTCAACACTTATTGTTGTTTGTATTCTTGATAACTGCCATTATTGACTGGAGTGAGATGAAATCTTAGAGTAGTTTTGATCTGCTTTTCTCTAATGGCTAGAGATGTTGAACATTTTTTTCATATATTTGTTGATTGATTGTATATCTTCTGAGAAGTGTCTGTTCAGTTCCTTAGCCCATTTATTGATTGGGTTGTTTGTTTTTTTGGTGTTAAGTTTTTTGAGTTCTTTATATATCCTGGAGATTAGTGCTCTATCTGATGTATGTGTGGCAAAAATTTGCTCGCAGCATGTAGGCTATTTACTTCATTGATTGTTTCTTTTCTTTTGCCTATTTTTAAATTGAGTTTGTTTTCTTCCTTGTTGATTTTTAGGCATTCTTTATTGTGGATATTAACTCCTTATCAGATATATAATTTGTAGATTTTTTTTCTATTATATGGTTGTCTTTCATTCTATTGATAGTGTCTTTTGATAGGCAATAGGTTTTAATTTTTTTTTTTTGGTACCAAGGATTGAACTCAGGGGCACTTGACCACTGAGCCACATCCCCAGCCCTTTTTTGTGTTTTATGTAGAGACAGGGTCTCACTGAGTTGCTTAACACCTCACTACTGCTGAGGCTGGCTTTGAACTTGCGATTCTCCTGTCTCAGCCTCCCAAAGTGCTGGGATTACAGGTGTGTGCCACCACACCTGACTGAAAAGGTTTTAATTGATGAAGTTTATCTGTGTTTTATTTGTTGGTTATATTTTTGGTGTCAGAGAAATCATTGCCAAATTTACAATTTATAATTTTAACCATATGTATTTATTTCTATACCATATTGTGTTTATTTTGCCTTGAGGTACTGATTAAAGCATCTGTGAAATCATCGCCCTTAGCAAGATACTTAAAAAATCAGTATTTCTAGAATACCAAGTGAACCCTTGCAATTGGTAAATGTATATTAAAAGCTTTCTCCTTATGTTCTAAGAATTTCATAAAAGTTTTAGCTCATATTTAGGGCTTTGGTCCATGTTGAATTGATTTTTGTATATGGTATAAGGAAATGGTCCAAATTGATTCTTTTGCTTGTGTATATCCAATTTTCCTAAAATCATTTGTTGAAAAACTGTCCTTTCCTATTGGATAGTGTTGGCTTCCCTATTAGAAATAAATTAACCATATTATGTGAGAGTTTATTTTCTGGGCTGTCTGTTCTATTCCATTAATCTTTTCTTATTTTTTGATGGTACTGGGGATTGAACCTAGGACCTTGCACATACTAGGCAAGGGCTCTACCACTGCTCTACATCCCCAGCTCTTCTTGGTCTTTATGTCTGTTTTTATGTCAGTATTGTACTGTCTTAATTATTGTAGTTTTGTATAGTAAGTTTTGAAATCAAGAAATATGATACCTCCAATTTTGTTCTTTTTCAAAATTGCTTTGGCTCTTTAACAGGTTCTTGGAGATTCCACAGGAATTTTAGGATGAAGTGTTCTGTTTCTGAAAAAAAAAATCATTTGAGTTTATTTTTAGTATTATTGTGGTAAAAAACACATAACAATTTATAATTTTAACCATATGTATTTATTTCTATACCATATTGTGTTTATTTTGCCTTGAGGTACTGATTAAAGCATCTGTGAAATCATCGCCCTTAGCAAGATACTTAAAAAATCAGTATTTCTAGAATACCAAGTGAACCCTTGCAATTGGTAAATGTATATTAAAAGTTACTTGCCAATACAGTCATGCTGTCCTTCTCCCCATACCTTGTTTAAAGATCCCTGTGTTTTGGAGCTGGGCGCAGTGGCACATGCCTATAATCCCAGCACTTTGGGAGGCTGAGACAGGAGAATCGCAAGTTCAAAGCCAGCCTCAGCAACAGTGAGGTACTAAGCAACTCAGTGAGACCCTGTCTCTAAGTAAAACACCAAATAAGGCTGGAGATGTAGCTCAGTGGTCGACTACCCTGATTCCATCCTCAGTACAAAAAAAAAAAAAAATCTCTGTATTGTGGGAGGTAGCTGATATGTTGGCTACTCTAATCTCATCTTGAAGTAAGCTGAACCAAAAAACATACCTTCAAAATCACAGTGACACAATTTTAGTAGTAATAACAAGGTTACTTGTTCTAACAATGCATAAAATAATTAGTTTAAAAATATTGTTTATTCCATCCTTATATTTAAAACACTTTTTTTTTCTTTTTAGGTATACATGACAGTAGAGTATATTTGGACATAGTATACATACATGGAGTATAACTTATTCTAATTAGGATCTCATTCTTGTGATTGTACATGATGTGGAATTTCACTGGTTGTGCATTCGTGTATGAACATAGGAAAGTAATGTCCGATTCATTCCACTGTCTTTCTTATTCCCAAAACTTCCTTCTTTTCCTTCATTTCTCTTTGTCTAATCCAATAAACTCTGTTCTTCCCTCCCTTACCCTTATTATGTAGTTTTAACCGTTTTTTAATATACAGTTCAGTAGTGTAAGAATATTCACATTTTTGAATATTCTTTTGAAATAGACCTTCAGATTTTTTTCATCTTGTGGAACTAAAACCATATCTATTAAACAGCCTTTCTTTTCCCCCTTCCTCTAGCTTCAGTAACTACCATTCTACTTCTGTTCCTCTAGCTTCAGTAACTACCATTCTACTTCTGTTTCTATGAATTTGACTACTTAAAGTAGTCACGTAAGTGGAATTATACAGTATCTATATTGCTGTCAATGGTTTATTTTGCTTGGTATAGTTGTCACTGAATTTTGATTAATCCCTATCAAATAGGGATTTTGTGTGTGAAATCTTTAGGTGTTCAACTAGTGATCCAAATTAATGCTGCATACGTAGACTAAGAAACATCAGGTAAAATTCTCTCTCCCAAAAGAGGGCAAACTAAAACTATTTCAGACAAGCAAAAATTGAGAGTTTTTATCACCAAAAGTAAATACTTAGGCAGAAGGAAGAAGTGAGATCAAGAAGAGAGGCTAATGATAAATATATAGGTAAAACTAAGCAAATATTCATGTTGTAAAACATTAACAATGCCCAGTTTGCCAGGGGAAACAAGCTAGAACTAAATGCCAGAACATAATAGTGTTTTCACTAGATGGAAAAATGAGAATAGGTGGAAAAAAATGAGAACTAGATGGAAAAATGTGCTTAAAAGATTGTTCAAAAGGAGGGTGAAGAGTCTGAGTTTAGATCTTGTTATGTATTTAGATAGCTAGTGCAACTGCTGAAAGAATATATTTTGAGTGGAAAAAAGGAACGTGAGATAAAGGAGGAGCAAAAATTAATACAATGGGGAAAAAGGAATGGCGGTGGAGAAAATGACACGGATAAATATAGAAGGCATATGAAAAGATGATAGAAATAAATACAACTACTGTATATCACTAATCATAACCAACACTGAGGGAAAGCTGTAGTTAAAAATAAGATCATCTACTTGGGTTAAAATATTTGTCCATGTACTCTTTACACACATAAGGATATATAAAAGTTGTAAATTAAAGATTGGAGAAAGGATACAAAACAGATTCTTTAAAAAAATTGTATAAAATATTAGCACCAAACTAGGAAAAACTTTTATTAGAGAAAAAGCTGATCATTATATAATTATAAAAGATACATCTCACCAAGGAGACAAAATTCTAAGTTTGTAGGTACTTAATAACATATATAACTGTGTTTATACACATGCTTGCATGCACACACACAAATAATCAGCTGTTTCCAAATTCAGCTACAATAGAAAGTATTTCTTGTGTGTGCTACGTACATCTTTAGTTCATTCTCAACATGGAGTATACAGTAGTTTCCTGTCATCTGTAGTTTTACTTTGCACAGTTTCAATTACCCATGGTCAACTGTGTCCCAGAAATATTAAATGGGAAATATTGAATAAACAGCTCATAACTTTTAAATTGCACACTATTCTGCCTACTGTTGTGAAATCTTGTATTCATTCTACTCAGGATGTGAGCCATCCCTTTGACCAGGGTATGCATACTATGTACACTAACCTCCTGTTAGTCACTTGGTATATGTCTTGACTATCACATTGATGTGGTATCCCAAGGGATACTTGTAGTTAAGTAACCCTTACACAGTATCCTAATGCTGCATTATAATAATTGTGTTTTTCAGTTCATTTCATCTGATCATGTAGACTTTGTATCATATCGCAAGAAGGATGAATATAGGATATTAAGATATTTTGAAAATGTTTATAGTGATGTACTCAAAGTGATAGCACTGAAACAATTTTCATTCCTTCTTTCCATTTTTCTCTTTTCCTAATATTTTTCAATGAGTGCAAATTTGTATATACATGTATTAATGAAATATTATGTAAATAAAATTAGAATTATTGATAGCACCCCCTACTTCAATATTATATAAAGTGCTTTAACATAAAAAAAAAGATGTTTTGGGAAAGAGAGACTTTATTCACATAGTTTTTATTAAAGTAAAATTATTCTGTTTTAAATTATTATTGAGAAATCTCTTATTGTGCCAAATTTATTAATTAAATTTTGTCATGGGTATGAACAGAAAAAAACGGTGTAAGTAGGATAGGGTACTATATATAGTACTTTCCACAGTTTTAGGCAGACACTGGGATCTTGGAACATTTCCCCTGTGAACAAGGGGTAGCTACTATGTTATACTTGATTTATACTGTCTACTTTCACAATTAATGAATCACTGTTTTGAGCACTGCAGTGTTCTAGATGCTGTGAGGGAAATAAAAAGATGAATAAGACAGTTTTGTCTTTAGGGAGTTTATATCTAGTCCAAAAAGATGTGTAATCTAGCTCAGTACAAGAAAAAGTTATACTTCATGCTGTACTTCTACTTTATAGCAGAATGCAAAAGAGCAATTATTATTTGTCAATATTTTTTTTAGTTGTAAATGGACACAATACCTTTATTTTATTCATTTATTTTATATGTGGTGCTGAGAATCAAACCCAGTGCCTCATGCATGCAAGGCAAGCACTCTACCGCACCTGGCTTATTATTTTTATTGTCATATTTTTAAATATTATTGTCATTTAAAAAAATATTTCCATTTTAAGCTGGCCGCAGTGGCTCACACCTGTAATCCCTGCACTTAGGGAGGCTGAGACAGGAGAATCGTGAGTTCAAAGCCAGCCTCAGCAGCAGCGAGGCACTAAGCAACTCAGTGAGACCCTACGTAAAACACAAAATAGGGCTGGGAATGTGGCTCAGTGGTCGAGTAACCCTGAGTTCAATCCCCGATACCAAAAAAAAATTTCCATTTTAAACTTGAGTGCAGCAAAGAGCTTTGGTGGAGATAATTCCCAGTTTTTTTCTATCTTTGGTATTCTCATTAGCAATAAACAATGTTGCACGATGGTGAAACCGGATTGCTTATGTTTAGATGACATTTCTGTTATTTATAGAATATTGGAAAAGTTGTTAAACTTCTCTGTACCTGTTTCCTTGTGTTTAGATTGGGGATGTTAGCAGATACTAATGTGAGATAGAGGTGATAATGAGATGTCATTGAGAAGGTTAAACAAATTAATAAGCTAAGTTCTTGGGATAGTGTCTGGCACCTGACTAGTTCTCAACTGGTTAGCTGTTTTATTAATAGTTAAAATTTTCATCTTCAAATTACTCAGTAACTTATGCAAAAGTACTCTAAAATTAGTGGTAATGTTAATTGCAATTTATATCTTTTGAAAAATCCCTTTTTATTATCCTGATATTTCTCTTGGAATTGGTGTTGAATAAAAAGACAAATACCTTCCATAAGGGATTATATGAGGGAAATTCTTGTAGCAGTTATATTTAGGGTAACAGAAAAAAATACAAGTGATCATTACAGAAGGGATTAAAAGGGGTAACCTGGATTTCTTATTTTTGAAGTTTCAAAGTTAAGTGTTAAGAATCTTTGGCTGGGCACAATGATGCATGCCTATAATCCCAGTGGTCCCAGAGGCTGAGGCAGGAGGATTGCAAGTTCAAAGCCAGCCTCAACAATTTAGCGAGGCTGTAAACAACTTAGTGAGACCCTGTCTCAAAATAAAAAATAAAAAGAGTTGGGGCTGTGGCTCATTGGTCAAGTGCCCCTGGGTTAAATCCCTTGTACTCCCCTCGGCCCCCCAAAAAAGTTAAGAACCTTTGGTCTTTCAGAAGAAAAATTTGTTGGCTACTGTAATCATAATTTGCTGTCCCATTAGCTTTTTGTTTCAATTTGTCACTTTGGAGTTGGAGGTACACTCAAAGAAATGTAAAAATAAATAAGAACATGAATTTTTACTAGTACATGTAGAAGTATTTCTTTAGGGGAAAGCATCTACAGATCCAGTAGTACCCAGAAATATTTATCATTATGTAAGTCTTTTTTGTTATTGTTTTTGTTGTAAAAATAGGCACATATAGAAGCAGCTACCCATAGATAAGTACCTGTAAGGCTTCCTTCAGTTTATGATAGCTATGCAGCCCCACCCCAGGGATGTAAGAGGGAGGAGACAATAGATAAAGAAACAGAGGAAGAGAAACAGTATGCAAAAAATGGCTCATCCAGCCCTCTTGCTCACTCTAGTCAATATTAGTCACCTTACCTTAGTGCTTCTTCAATTTAATGCTTTGTTCCACTTTTCAGATACAGTGCCCGAAGAGCTTCTACCACTTAAATGATAATGGTTTAAAATAGACCATATGAATGGAAATGAAACTTTACAAATAAATGGGGATGTATTCTTCTGTGAGGGCAAAATACGTACACACTAGAAAACAGCAGTATTTATCATTATGTAAGTTGTTTGTTTTTATTGTAAAAATAAGCAATATATAGCTGAGCACAGGTGCTTGCCTGTAGTCCCAGCTACTTGGGAGACTAAGACAGGAGGATTACTTGGGCTCAGGAGTTCAAGGTCAGCTAGCCTGGGTAACATAGTGAGACTCCCAGCTTAAAAAAAAAAATCATAAAAAGAAAAGCACATGAGACTATGAAGAATCATAAGGATACTACCCTACTATCATACTGCCTTCAGGAGTTTAATATAAGATGCAAGTGAAGATTTTATTTTAATTTAGAGAAAAGGACAATATAATATTGTGCTTGAGGGGTCTCAATAAATAATAACCATATTTTCTGCCCAGATTATGACAAACTGAGAAAAAAGTGACTGATGAGAAATCAGAATATTCGCTTTATTCCTGGTAAAGCTGGTATTGGAGGACATGGTTTATATATATGGAAATAGTTTTGCTTTCTAATGCTGAACATAAATAGTATGTTGAATTATGGTATTGCATTAATTATCATTCTCTTAATCACTTTACATGGCATATTTTCCTAGTTGCTATATAATAGTCATAATTCTGTCATTCTGTATATACCTATGTAATTCCTCAATAATTTGAGGAAGAGGATTCCTCAATAATTTCTGTCATTCTGTATATACCTATGTAATTCCTCAATAATTTAAAGAATAATTTCTTGAAATCACAAAACTCAGCAGTAATCTTTAGCAGGGAAGCTTCCTTTAGATGAATATCCAACTTTATAGGTGAAGCTTGGAAGAATGTTGAAAGTTGAGAGTAATAATGCGGGATATTGTGGGCAGGAGTTGCCTCTTTTAAAGAAATGGAAGGAGTATAAAAATGAGGATTTAAAGTGAAACCATAGTGATGAAATAGTAGTATTAACAATTTTAACATTACTTTGTTGGATATGTGGCTTACCAAAAAATGCTTAAGAATTGGTTAAAAACTCCTAGAATGTTTCTCAGTTAACAAGTGTTTATAGAACATTTTCAGTGCTTTGTACTCTTTATTTCTAAGGAGGAATTTGAATTCTTAATATAAATTTCTTAATATAAATAAATTTTATATAAAATTTTAAAATTTTGTATTAATATAAAATTCTTAATATAAATAAATTTCTTATTATAGTTTAAGGAGAAAGACAATAGTAAATTATCAGTCATAATTAGCAAATTCTAGAAATGTGATTATTTTAAATTAAATACATTCTTGTCAAATTTCTGACAATTTTTTACAAGCATTACCATTTTAAATATTTTTTTGCTGTGCCTGCTTTTCAAATTTACCTCATTTCTGCTTAATGAGCAGATCTAAATGAAAATAATTTATTTCCCTGATAAATAAGGGTTGTTGTTTTCAACAGTGTTGCTTTGTCCATGATACAAGTGGCTTTAAGTCTCTTTTTGATATGCTAAATAATGTATCTTAAATTTTTACCTGCTCATTAATAGTTATTTTACTTGCTCTTTGCTGTTTGTTAGCTGTCATTTCCTACTGTTATCAATCTTTAACAGACCTCCCCTTTCTCAACCTGTTACTGATTATCAGTGGTAGGTCAGGAAGTTAGTTAACCAAGCTAATTAGAATTGGCTGTAAAAATAAGAGTGAAAAGTTCTGAGAGTCTTTCTCATGGATACAGTATAAGGACTTTGTAATATCTATTTTGACTGCACAGATACCTTCTTTGCTTGTTTTGGTAAAGAACCCCTGGATAAATGAGGTAATTAACAATATTGTTTCAACACAAGCAGCTAAAATAGATTTTTTTCTTTCCCTTTTTAGTAAAGTGTACCATATGTACTGTAAAGTGAACAAACCATTTAATGAAACTTTTCATATATATATATCTATATAATTACTACTCAAATAAAAACAGATCATTGCCAGCACCCTCATTGATTCTCTCATGTTCTCTCCCCATTGATAGCTTGTACCCCAAGATGTCCAAAGTTCTCATCTTTTCCTAATCAGTTTTGCCTATTCTGAAATTTCATGGAAACTGAAATTTGAGTTTCATATCATTTTCTTGTGTTCCAAAGTAGTGTTATTATTTTAAAAATTTTGAGCTGAGTGCAGTGGCGCATGCTGTGATCCCAGCACTTACAGAGGCTAAGACAGGAGAATTGCAAGTTCAAAGCCAGCCTCAGCAGTGTTGAGGCGCTAAGCAACTCAGTGAGACCCTGTGTCTGCATAAAACACAAAATAGGGCTGGGGATGTGGCTCAGTGGTCGAATGCCCCTGAGTTCAATCTCCAGTACCCGCCCTCCCCCTCCAAATTTTTTTTGCTTTTACCATTTCTTCTTTTTTTTTTTTGGTACTGGGGATTGAATTCAGGGGTAATACAATATATTTAGAGACAGGGTCTCTCTGAGTTTCTTAGGGCCTCACTAAGTTGCTGAGACCGGCTTTGAACTGGTAATCCTCCTGCCTCAGCCTCCTGAGCCTCTTGGCACCATACCTGGCTACAATTGGCTTTTTAAGATTACAAAAGATACCAATCTCTGTAGCAGTGAAGGAGGAACCTTTTAGGAAGAGAAGTTGAGGAGTATGTTAGCACTTGATAAATTCCTATTAAGTGAATTTATAGAAGTTACTTCTATCTGAACTCAGGGCTTTCTATAACTATTATAAAGGGCACAGGTCAATTATATAACTACAGTAAAACAGCTACATTTGAGAAGGAATTAAAAAACACTTCATACTTTACACAGAGAATCAATATACACAGTTGGTATATAGTTAAGGAAAACCTACTAAGAAGGAAAAGATCTACAGTTTTTTGTTAGAGATAAAAACACAAATCAGAAAGAAAAGAAAACCAGGAAATAATTTCATCACTGTTAGGAACAGGGCTAAACTAGAATAATAAGAGACACACACACAGTAGCTAAAATAGGATTGATACAAAGGGGGAGGTAAAGACTGAATTACCTTTATACTTAAGTTATGCAATACTTCACAATCTGTTTAACTTAAAAAAAGCCAGTTTTATTTGTTCAAGGTTAAGAAATAATTTTTAAAATAAAAATACTCAAAATGCAAGCTTATTTTGTTAGTTATGTTGGTTCCTTTTGATAACATGATGATTTTATTACTTTTGACCAAAATATCTTCCAAATATTCTTTTTTTTTTTAAAGACTTTTTTTTTTAGTTGTAGATGAACACAATGTCTTTATTTTATTGCTTTGCATGTGGTGCTGAGGATCGAACCCAGGGCCTCACGCATGCGAGGCAAGTGCTCTACCCGCTGAGCTATAATCCCAGCCCCCCAAATATTCTTATTTTACAGATAGAGAGTGAATAAGCCAAATACTTTGAACAAAAATTAAGATTATACTCATTTAATGTGCTTCTTACTAAAATAAAATGTGAAAAATACATAAATGTTGACAAATATTTGTATGGTTGAAAGCTGATGGAGATACAAAACAATAATGCTGGATGCTAAGAAAACAATGAAGCTGTGCTTTTTAGTATCAAGTATTACACTTCTGAAGGTTTTTCCTGGAAATTTGATTGGTTTTGCTGCCACCCAAGGTTATTTTAAGCCCATTTGATGTATTATATCTAGGTTGTTCCAAAACCAGAAGTTCCTGGGGGAACTATGCAATTTAATTATAACTTGAAATATGAGTTTAAGGAGGTACAAAAAATAGGAGTTGCTACAGTTTCTGTTTAATTTGTCTGACAAGCAGTTTTTTTTCTTCTCTCACAAATCAAATCAGATGGATGACATACAGTTCAGTTTATTAGTATCAAATTGCTTAGCATACACTTTTAAGATTATAATTCTAAGGGTGAAATGAATGTTAATTAGAACTACTATTAGGAATTTTTGCAGATCACTACTTAATTTCTTTTTTGTTTTTTTTTGGTACTGGAGATTGAACTCAGGGGCACTCGACCACTGAGCCACCTCCCCAGCCCTATTTTTTTTTTTTTTATGTAGAGGCAGGGTCTCACCGAGTTGCTTCCTGCCTCGCCATTGCTGAGGTTGGCTTTGAGCTCACATTCTCCTGTTTTAGTCTCCCTAAGTGCTGGGATTACAGGCTTGCGCCACCGCACCCGGCTTTAATTTCTTTTTGATGATACAAAATATGTACTCTTTAGTTATTTATATTTTAATGTAAATGCATTAGATTAAAATGGATCTGAATAGCTGCATACAGTGGTATATACCTATAATCCCAGAGACTTGGGAGGGTGAGGAAGAAGGATTGTAAATTCCAGTTGAGCCTTGGCAATTTAGCAAGAAGACCCTGTCTCAAAATTTAAAAAAAAAAAAGGAGTGGGGATGCAGATCAGTGGTAGGAGGCCCTGGGTTCAGTCCCCATTACTGCTGGGGGTGAGGTGAGGGGTAGGATCTGAATAGAAAGGAGATATTTTTTTCTAAATCTGCATTCAGAATTTTATTTCTCTGCTAGTGACTTAAAAGTATATAGTTTCATTTCATTTTTTGGAATTGTGATGTTTTGAATAAAGAAATTAAAGTTTCACTTTTATTTATCTTTTTACTATAGGGGAAACATGAGTGTATTCAAGAAATTCGAGATTTGAATTTGCAGTATTTTTCATATATCAAGAAGTTCATCAATCTTTCAACCATGGAATCTTCAGAATATCAAAGAGTTGTATGTTTTCAATCTTAGAGAAAAATGGACACTTGAATCTTAGCAACTGAAAGCAAATAGACATACGTCAGTATTTGTGTATAAGTGCTGACACTTATGTCAGCAGTTTGTCCTGTTTACCCGGGAACTCTTGTTCAGTAGTGTGTTTACAATGAGGTCTTTCAGTGGAGCAGGGCTACATGACTGAATAGGTACTCTGTATTGTCTGAGTACATTTTGTATACAAACCTTGGCATATTTATTACTACTTGTTATTGACATTTACTCTTATTTATTGTATTTATTTTCTTTTTTAAAAATGTTTTGTTTCTCTGTTAATTAGCGAAACAATTGACTTTGTTTCTAATTAGGATATTTTTGTATAGGGCACTGAGTGTGATTCCCTGTAAGTTACTAAATTAGATCTGTGTGGCTGATGAGCCATATAATTTGTTTTGAAAAGGGAAGTTCAAGCTTTTGGAGGTGGAATAATCTGGACTTGTCTTGATTAAGACCTAATTTCATTGTGCCTTAATTTCCTTAACAGTTACTATGAAATTTATTTAAAAGTCTAAAGTATACCATTGAACATTAAAATGAAGTTCAATGTATTCCAAGTATTATGGGATTTTTATTTCTTTTTGTATTTTTTATCCAAGTGGAAAAGGCCAGTAGGCATTTAGAAATGGCAAGTTTGGAGCTTGGAATTAGGCCAGAGATATACTTTAGAAGATATTCAGTATGTTTTATCCAAGGCTTACTATATATGTCTGAGGATTCAGGCCCTAGAATTCATGTAGATTGCAAGACTGGCAACTACTTTTCCTGTGGAGTTGATAATCTTACTAGATTCTAGAGGGAAGAATTTTTGCTTAGAAGGTAATAGCTGAAGTTTGAGAATGGATGAGATTAAAAGAAAAGAAGTAAGTATTGGATAAAAAAATTAAGGACAGAATGACTTAGGGAAATACCTATATTGTGTAGGTTTTTAGGAGAAAGGTAAGGAATATAGGAAGTACCTATATTTTGTGGTCGGCATGACAGAGAGGAGTTAGTGAAGCAAGAATGGCAAGATGTGGGAGATTTACCATGAAGGGAATTAAATTGAAGCTTCAAGATCTCTATTTGCAAAAATTCCTTCCAAGACTTTGTAAGGTGTTCACTTGGCCATATGTTTCTGTGAGATTTCCAAAAGTAAGGTTTTAAGATTGTTAACTTCTTTCCATTCTTGACTTACCTTCTTGTCATGTGACATTGGAGTGGCTGAAGCTAAATTTGTGATCCAGCTAAGGGGAAGTTGAATTTGGGTTTATCTTTAGTTTAGGTTGTGTGTTTCAGTTTTTCATTGTCATGATTAAAATACCCAAAAAGAACAACTTAGGAGGAAAAGTTCATTTTGGGCTCATGGTTTCAGAGGTTCAGTCCATGGTTGGCTGACTCCATTGCTCTGGGCCCAAGGTGAGGCACAACATCTGGTGGAAGAGGAACACTGCTGTGCCCATGGTGGTCAGCAAACAGAGAGGGAAGGGGCTGCAGGGACGATAAATCTTTCCAAGGCACACCTCCACTGACCCACCTCTTCTAGCCATGCTTCACCTGCCTCTAGTTACTACCCAGTTAGTCCATTTAAACTAGGATGGACTCATTGGGTTACAGTTCTCACATTCTTATTATTTCACCTCTGAATATAATGGCATTAACACAAGAGCTTTTGGGGGACACCTCATATCCAAACCATAACAGGTGGCTTATATTTATGCAATTTATGTTACTTCAAAGTACACATGCTTCTTGACTTATATCAAGTTATGTCCCAATAAACTCATGGTAAGCTGAAAATATTCTAAGTTGAAAATGCATTTGACATACTTAACTTACCAAACATGGCTTAGCTTAGTCTGTTTTAAACATGTTTAAAGAACCCTTACATTAGCCTATAGTCAGGCAAAATCAGAACATAAAGCCTGTTTTATAATGAAGAGTTCAGAATCTCACATAAAGTATTGAATATTGCACTGAATGTGAAAAATAGGTTGGTTATATGGGTACACAGATGGACATTTTGTGGACACGATAGAATGTACAAACACAAAATAAAATATCCAAAAAATGCTGGTAACACAGTACACTATAGAGTACTAGTTGTTTTATGCTTGTGTTCCTGTGGTAATTGGATGATATGGCTTTTTGCTGCTGCCTGAGTTGTGAGAGTGTATCTTATTGTATTTAGCAACCTCAGGAAAAGATAAAAATGCAGGCTTTGAAGCAAGGTTTCTACTGAATGTGTTTATCACTTTTGTACTATTCTAAAGTGGAAAAATTATAAGTCAAATCATTGTAAATCAGGAACTATCTATCTGTACAATTAAAATTTTGCTAGCTGTTCTTCATATGAGTGACATCTGGGAATACTCTTGTTACCCACATGTAGTGACTCACATAGAGTTATGATGGCACAATGATGCAAGGCCAGAGACCTTATGGTAGTCTTATGGTCCTACATTGCCTGACACTAGAAGTATGTGGGAGGGTAAGGGAAGCAAAATTGAAATATACAGAGCCAGAAGCTAGTCTGGGAAAACTTCTTCCAAATCTAGTATTTTACAAATGAAACAATAGAAGTTTCTCTAAATTTGACAATAATACTAAAGTTTTACATGACATTACCAGTAATTTTATGAACCTAATATATATGTATATATATGTATTATAACTTACTCTTTTGAAAAATTTTAATCTGTCTTTATAGAAAACCTTTCATATTCTTGCCATCTGAAGGTGTGAAGGTATGCAATAAAAATACAGAAAAACTATTTTAGAAGTGTGTCAGAGAGTTTGTTGATAAAATTGTTATTTTTGTGGATTTTTGTGATGCTGTGACTTTTTACCCTCATTCTAGGTAGGTATTTACCTTTGCACCTAAGTTTACATTTGTAATTTTGTGTTATTTTTATTTCTCTTAAAGAAGGCCACTAAATTTTGTAAAATTCAAGCCCAGCAAACCCTGAGAAGCATAAAATCATGGAAATTAAGAGGAGGCAGTTTACAGATAAAAGATATGTTCTGTTTTAAGTGACTAAGGAGGGCAGTTGGATTGGTGAGTAGGGATTATTGATGACTTTTAGGAATGAATGAATTGAAGAGAGAGAAGTGGAGGTTTTGTACTTTAAAAGGAAAGTAGCTGTGGAGTCCTAGGAGCAGTAGTTTTTGGGGAATGCAAATCTAGTGAAAATTTCTTTGGGTGTGTCTACTTCAAAGATTTATAAACATCTAAATATTCTTAAGAAAAGGAAAAGATACAAATGTTATAGAAGGAAAAATTAAAGATAATAGCAAGGGAGGTTAAATCAGAGCAGAGCTAGTAGCTAAAGCAGGGAGATAAAGGAAATGGGATCCAGATATAAGGGGGAAAAAGACATGAGTGCACTAAACAGTGGAATTTAGTGAAGTTGATTTAGTCATCACCATATTAGCACTGTACTAACACTAAGTGCTGTAACTGGTTTTCATAATGCTGACCCCAACATATTTTATGCTGACTATAACATTTTTTATGCTCTAATATAATACAATTGTAAAATATTTACATTTGGATGGTTGGTTAAAACAAAGTGCTTTATCATGACATAAATGGAAGATAATTATCTGCATTAATTTAATATCTTAAACTCAGGCTTCCAAGTTTTTCATAGACTATCTGAAGTGGTTTCCCCAAATAAGTTTAAAGACTATACACACATACACATACACTTGTGTGCACGTGTGCACACACACAACTCTCAAGTCTTTTGATGGTAAGGTTATAAAACTGATTTCTATAAAGTAATGTGGAATAACGTTATTTTCTCTTATTTTTATAGATTGATATGAAAAAGGGTATATACAGAATTATCATGTAGGATAATAGGATAATTATTATTACTTTTCCCATTTTTCTCATCAGAATTTTTGAATGTTTGTTAGATGCTAGGCAGAAAAGGGTATGTAAGGAATTTTCAGGTGGGATAATAGGGTGATTATTATTACTTTTTTCATTCAATTCATGAATATCTGTTGAATTTTTTTTATATTTTAGGCATGGGTCTAGGTGCTGGAGATAGAATGTTGAACAACGTGGACATATTCTCTGCCTTTATGAAACTTAGGTTCCAGTGGGGGAGATAGAAAATAAATAGTAAGCACATAAATATATGTTATTGGATAGTAATATGTACTATAAAAAAAGAGACAGAGAATTTAGAGAATAGTATTTTAGATAGGGGGGTAAGAAAGCCAGATAGGACATTAAATATCACTTTTGTCAGTATATTTAGAAACTATTTTATGCAAATTAAAATGTGTTTACTAAGATAAAATCATTTCAAATTTTTTTTTTTAATTTTTTTTTTAGCTGTAGATAGACACAATAACTTTATTTTATTTATTATTATGTGGTGCTGAGGATCGAACCCAGTGCCTCACACATGCAAGGCAAGCGCTTTACCACTGAGCCACGATCCCAGCCCTCATTTCAAATTTAATAGGAGCAACATTGACTTATCTCAACGTTCTAATCTCTAATGCTATTGATTAATAATAGTACTTACCCCATAGGTTTGTTGCATGATTTAAATAAGATTATGTGTGGTTGTATATGTAGGTATAGCCTTGACACAATTGTGAGATACTCCCAACTCTAAATAAATGTTACCTTTTCTTTTCAGCATGACTGTATTGTCTACTATTTTTTATGTATGCCTTTATGTAAACCAAATGGTTTAGAAAACCTTCTTTAGTAAAACACCACTTTCTTTTATTGTGAATACCTCCAAATTCTAGACTGAATGTCGTTTTTTTTTTAATTTGGAGATTTTTTTAAAATTAAAATTAAGGCTTGTGAATTTATAGCAAAGTACATTAATCTTGAATAATACTGCTCTAGCCAGATCCCAATATACATTTTCAGCACAGCAGAAGAAATCCGTTTCCTTTTTGAGTCATTACTGCCCCTATAGGTAAGCATCATTCTGACTTCTATATCTATGTTTTTATTTTGCCTGATTTTGAATTTCATATAAATTGAATTACATGGTATGTTATCTTTTATATCTGCTTTCACTTGCTGAATATATGTCTGCAAAATTCATGTATGTTGTAATATGTATCACCAATTTGTTCTTTATTAGTTTTGTGTAGTATTCCATGGTATAAAAGTAGCACATATTTATTCATTCTCTAGTTTATGGACATTTGGGTTATTTCCATTTTGGGGGTCAATTATCACTAAAACTGTAGTGAACATTTTTATATACCTTTTGGTAGACGTGTAATTTTTTTGACCCTAGGAGTGGATTTACTGAGTCATAGCATAGGTATATGATTGACCTCAGTAGAAATTTTCAAGCAGTTTCCCAAAGTTGTACCAGTTTATTTACTCAGTGGTAGTAAGAGAGATTTCTAGTTGCTCCACGTTCTCATTGACACTTTGAATGAATAAAGTGGTCAGCCTTTCTGGGAGGTTTGTAGTTGTGCCTCTCATTTGTTTTAATTTGCATTTCTTTGATGCTAATAATTTTTATATATGTCACCTGGCCATTTGGATATTCTGTGCATTCCTCTTTAGATATTTGCCTATTAAAAAAGTTGGATTATTTATCTTTATTATTGATTTGCAGTACTTCATATTCTTTATGTATTCTAGATACAAAATCTTTGTTGGACTGTGAGATTTGTCTGTAGAAATGTGTTAATAAAGGACATTTTTCTTCTTAAAAAAAAAACCTTTGCTGGATAATGTATCTATATCTATAGATCTATAATTATGGAATATCTTTTCCTGGTCTGTGGGTTATCTTTTTATTCTTTTTTGTTTGTCTGTAGTCCTAGGGATTGAACCCAGTGCCTGGCATATGCTAGACAAGCACTCTGCTACTGACTTAAATTCCCAGCAAGGTGCCCCCCACACTCCCTTTTTTTTTTTGAGACAGAGTCTTGCCAAGTTGCTCAGTCTGGCCTTGAACTTGCAATCCTCTTGCCTCAGCCTCTTGAATAGTCTTTTTACTCTTAATTTTTTTTGGAAAAAAAGTTTTGAATTTTAATGATTTATAATATTTATAGTAGGGCTATAAGTAGTAGTTTAGTGCTTTTTGAATATTAACTTAAAAAATCTTTGCCTACATGATAGGTTCCTAAATTTTCTTTTAGAAGCTTTAAAATTTTACCTTTTGGATATGTGGTCTATCTTGAATTAATTAGTTCTTGTACATGCTATGAAACTGGCCCCAAGTTTTTTCATAGTTTCATAGTTTTTTGAAAACTGGCTCCATAGTTTTTTCATATAGTTTCCAGTGTTCTAGGATCATTAATTGAAAAACTATCTTTTCCCCTCAGATTTGCATTGATGCCTTTTTCATAACCAAGTGATTAGGTATGTGTGGATCTGTTTTTAGACTGTCTCTTTTCTCTATTTGTTCAAATCTATTACTGTAAGTCCTTCAACTTTGTTGTTCTTAAACATATTAATTTTTCTATAAATTTTAGGATCAGCTTTTCAATTGCCACTGAAAAAGCTTAATGAGATTTTTAAATTTGGTTTTCTTGGTATCTGTAGATTAATTTAGAAAGAACTGACATCACTACAATCTTGAGTCTTTCAAACAATGAACATGGTGTATTTTCCCATTTGTTTATATCTCCGGAAACATTTTTTTTTCATGTATGAGGTCCTGGATTTAACTCCCAGCACCAAAAACAAATAAACAAAACCCCAAAACATAATTTTTGAGTTTTCAATGTAGAAATCTGACCCATTTAATTTAAGATATATTCACTGACAATTTATTTTCCTATGTTACTGTATAATAAGTGGTACTAAAAATTTTATTTTGTATATATTACCATATAGAAATATAATAGATAAGTCTTGAGCTTGTATCAAAATAATCTTACTAAATTAACTTATTCATTGTGTTGGTTATTGATAGGTTGCTTTGCATTTTCTATTTATTATAATCATGTAATGTTTGAATAAAAACTATTTTGTTTCTTTCTAATTGTTATAATTTCCCATAATTTTATTGCCTATTTTTCTGGCTAGAACTCCCAATATAATGTTGAACAGATGTGATGATAGTGAAGTCTTCATTTCTTCCTAACCTCAGGGGAAAATGTTCAGTATTTTACCATTTAGGTTGATGTTAGCCGTGGGTGGTTTGTGTGTGTGTGTGTTTGTGTATTATTGTTGTTGGTAATTTTATGGTATTGAATATTGGATACTAAATATGATGTGTCCCACAAAAGCACTGTGGGTGGCACATGCCTCTAATTCCAGCAGGTTGGGAGGCTGAGGCACGAGGATCACAAATTCAAAACCAACCTCAGCAAAAGTGAGGTGCTAAGCAATTCAGTGAGACCCTGTCCCTAAATAAAATACAAAATAGGGCTGGGGATGGGGCTCAGTGGTTGAGTGCCCCTGAGTTCAATCTCTGGTAAAACCCCCCCCACTCCCAGCAAAAAAAAAAAGCACTGTGTTAATGCAGGGTATGAAATGATTAGATTATGAGAGCCATACCTAATTAGTGAATTAATCCACTTGATGGATTATATATATGTGGATTACTGGATGATAACTGTAGACAAGTGCGGTGTGGCTGGAAGAAGTGGGTCACTGGGGTGGTGTGCCTTGGGGATTGTGTATTTTATCCCTGGCTCCTCCTGCATTCTTTCTGCTTCCTAGCTGCCATGAACTGAGCAGTTTTCCTCTGCCAGGCCTTTCCCCCCTGATGTTTTGCCTCAACTCAGGCCCAGAGAAATGGAGCCAGCCAACCATGGGCTGAGACCTCTGAAACAGTGAGCCCAAAATATCCTTTTTCTCCTCTAAGTTGTTCTTGTCAAGTAATTTGGTCACAAGGACCAAACAAACAAACCCCAAACTGGCTAACATAGTGATAGACAACTTTTATCAGGTTAAGGTAAGGTTATCCCTTCTGTTCCTGGGGTGTTTTTTTCTTTTGACTGATGAATGAGTGTTAACTTTTATCAAATTCTTCATCTACATCTATTATGATCCTGGGATTTCTCTATTTTGTTAATGTGATGTTTTACTTTGTTTTATTTTTGACTGCTGAGTTAACATAAGTTTTGGAATAAACCCTAGTTGATTATGTATACATTTTTTTTATATTGCTGGATTTTCCTTGCTCAATTATTATATTTAGTTTTTTAAAATTGTCATCTGTGTTCATGAGAGACATAGGTCTTAAATTTATTTTCTTGTAATGTCTGTATCAGGCATTTGTGATT
The DNA here is from genome assembly GCA_004024805.1 of Geosciurus inauris. Taxonomy (NCBI): domain Eukaryota; kingdom Metazoa; phylum Chordata; class Mammalia; order Rodentia; family Sciuridae; genus Geosciurus; species Geosciurus inauris. The sequence continues at coordinate 41,612 of PVHX01015988.1, forward strand.
GTGTTGGCCTCATACAATGTTTTAAAAAGTGTTTCCTATTTCACTATTTACTGAAAAAAATTGTGTAAGGTTGGTTTCTGTTACTTGTAATTTGTATGATCATCTCTTTTTCTTTTTCTCTTTTTTACAATTTGTGAAGTAGTTATCAAAAAATAGGGTATGGTCAACCTTTTTTACAGTTAAGGAAATTAAAGCTTAAAGAAACTAAGCACCATTAGATAGCTGGGGATTACAGATCTGAATATAAAACCAGTGCTGTCTTACTGCAGAGCCCATGTTGTCCAGTGCATGTGGAAGAAAATGACGGACTCCATGCTCATATTGAGAGGGGCTTAAGGAATACTAGAAATTGTTCTTTTGAAAATTTACTTTCTGCCAGTCTAAAGAAGCATTCACTTTTGATGAATGCTTTTTAGCTGTTTGTGGCTTAAAGTAGCAAAGCTTTATAGTTCTGTTGGGTCTGTCAAGTGAAAGTCTGTCTATTCCCAAACTGAACAAATCAGTTTTATTTTTCTGTGGGAACAAATGGTTACTTGGAATTTACTGGAATTCCTCTTTTTCCAAATCCACATAAGCTTGACAAAAGTTCTTTGGCTTTGTAGAAGTTATGTCCAACCATATCCCTCTCCAGCATGATAGCTTAATCGGTTCATCCTGTACTAACAGGCCCAATGATAAGGGGGAAAAACATACAATATGCATACATGTATTTATAAAGTGATTTTAAAGACTTAGCTAGCACCTTATTTTTTCAATCATTCTCATCAGAGAACCTTTTTTGGAAAAGAAAAGTTTAAGTTTTATTTCATGTGGAAATACCTTTTCCTTCTGATACACAGTACTTGAAAAGCTGTTTCTTACTGATTTAAAGAATTAAGATTTTCAAATAATTCTTTATTAATGACTTTTCTTTCTATAGCTATTAAGTATTTTTTTTTCTTGAGGACTTGAGTTAGAATGATTGGCTCCATTATGACTTCCCAGCAAATTTTAATGTTGTTTAGTCACTAAAATTTATACTGTACCAATGGTATTATTTTATTTGCTTCATATGAAAACCTCAATAAGTTTGTCTCATTTCCAGTTAACTTAATTAGAAAGTATGGCTGTCTTTGAAACAGCTACTCCTTTTTAAAGTTCTAAGTGTTATTTAGTGAAGTCTACAGAAGAATAATGTTAGAGAAGGTAGTGCTTTTTAGTTGGAAAAAAAGTTGTGTTAAAAATCTCAGGATTTGAGAACTAGGAACCTTATAGATTATTTAGCCTTTGTAGTAGTTGCAATATTGCTATCTCAGTAGGATTATTTTATTTACAAACAGTAGTATTTCATGCTTTAAAAATCCTTTTTAATGATCAGTCTCACCCCAAAAAAGATACAAGTTTTGCTTAAAGGATTAGGTATTATTTTTAGCCATGGAGTTAAAAATTGGAGTTAAAGTGTTGGCTTACTGGTCTTTTTTCTTCTCCTTGGTTCTGCTAGTAGTAGTAGATCTTTATTCTTTTGCTGTTTTTATAGGTTTAATTGGCTAGCGTGTAGATTCTAATGTGTAGTAAAAGTTAATTAGTATGAGAATCAAGAATTTCATTTTGTTTTTTATAAAATACTGTATATTAACAGACTTGTAGTAAATTATTTGTGTGGAATAATAGAAGTTTAATTTTTGGAGATTCAGTATATGAATGGAATTAGAATTGCTCTCAAAGTTGTTTTAAAATTCTAAGATATAAAAAATTGATTAATTTCATTGTGATAATGCTGTGAAACAGGAAAAATAAAGCATCAACATAAACTGTCAACAAATATTTGGAAAGAAATGGTTGAATGTTAAGTTACTTAGAAATTGAATTATTTGGTTAAAAATAAAATCATAGTTTCATGCTTTAAAAGCTAGCATAGAAAAGGCTTGCCAGTTTTCCCCATTTTTAGAGTATTATTTCTTAAAACATTTTTGATTAAAAAATTATTACTAAAATTCCAAATGAAGTTTGTCCTCCAAATGAGGTTTTCTATTTTCTTTTCGGTGTTCTCACTTCTAACATTCAGACAGTTAAATGTGGGAAGCGGTTGCTGGCAAGATCTTCTAAGAGTAAGTTTGTTCTCTTATTGTAGATGTCTGGATGTTGTTGTTTTCCTATTCTATATTTTACCATGGTTTAGTTATTTATGGGAACTTGACAGTGAAAGGGCAAAAGGTCAGCTGGAAGAGAAATGAGATGAAACTGAAACTAAAAGTGGTTAAATATACACTAGTCAGTTATCTGTTGTTGTCTGTTATCCAAGGTAAATTTTAAATTTGCACTGACTTTTTTGTTTGTTTTTTAGAATCCCTGCTTGAATTTCCAGTTTTTGTCATTTTAGTTAAAGATCTGAGTACCTATTATTATGTGCATCACATTTCTGTGTCCACCCAGTTCATTGATTGTGCTTAAGTGACAATAAATCATTTAATGCTGATTTTGAAAAACATAGAACTTAATCTTTCTCACATATGGAGCTTAAACTTCTCCACAAATTTTATTTTTTGTATTTTAATGGCAAAATAAATGAGGTTATTCATATTGCTCCCTATATTGGCATAAATGAGTAGGTTTAACTGTTATTCTTCTATACATTTTCTTAAGTTTTATTGCAATGCCTAAAATGAGGAGCTATTATTTGTATTGTGATTATGTTTGAATTTTAATTACTTACACCATCTTTTTGTAACTGATAATCAAACATAGTTTGAAAAGTGTGAAAAATTTTGAAGACATTTTGGCTCAATTTTTAGAATTTAAAAGTTGCTTTCAGAGCAATACATGCACATAGTTAAAAATCAAATGGTATGAAGAGTTTAACATGAAAAATAGCAGTCAACTTTCTAGTTCTTCCCCACTCTCCAGTCCTGCTTACCAAAAGGGGGCACTCCTGATTCTTGTTCCTACTTAAGATATTTGCCCATATAATTTAAAATAATATGGCTCTTCTACCAGTTTCTTGGTTTAAGCAATTTTCTCAATGATAATTGAGGATAGAATTCTCTTACCCTTCTTCCACTCTTCTATTCTCTTACTATAATTATAATCATAATTTTAAAATACATTTTAGGCATTTGTATTCTTTGATTATGGAAATACTATTTACTTGTGAGAGAAATAGTCTATTTTTACTTTTTTAGGATTGGTGTTACTATTAAATTTGAAAGCCATTTGGATTTCTCTCTAGATGCTTTAAGACTTCCTTGACC